>WEIT01036308.1:1151-100652 GCA_013389985.1 Dryoscopus gambensis | reverse complement strand
CATTAAAATGCTAATAATTAAACTGTTACGACTGACTAATGAACTCTGCCAACTATAAATGATGGTCTTGTTAGATTCACTGCACAGCAAGGCTTCCTTTGTACTGAAAAAGTTAAAGGTTAAAGAGCTCTTGAAAACAGCGAGCAGCATCTAGAAGCAATTACATTTTTTTCCTGGAAACTAATAGTTGTACAATAATGTTTCAATTCGCACTCCGAAAAAAAAAATAATTACTATGAGCTCCATTCATCAGAGCAAATCTGCAGCTTTCTACACCATGGCAGGTTGTTAATTTGGCTTCTGCATCCAGCCTGCTCAGCCTATAATCTAGTGTTTTGCAGAGCCTTTTATTGATCCTGCTCATGGAAACTAAAAGGCCAAAGACTCGAGCTTGACTTGTGATACCTGTTGAGTAGCACTCACTCACATCAGAAAAACACTATGAGATTGAATTTCAAAAGGCTTATGGGGCAGATTTCCTGGGACATAGTGTTTATTCGCTGGCTGTCCCTGTGCATTGACTTCCAGACAATACAGTCCCTGGGAAATGCAGGAAACAGAGCTGGAACTGGAACTGGATTCCTGCATGATTACATCTGTGACTACAGCTATGGCTCTTGACAAATACCACCTGGGTGAGGAGACTTGGGATTCCAGCGTGGCCAATGAAATTGTGAGTTTCAGAATCAAGACTTTCCTATGAACCTCAGATTCCTGTAAAATAAATAGAATTTCCTCTGTTAAAAATCACTTGATCTTGGACTAATTATTAAAAATAGTTTATACGAATCCTAAATGGAATATGACTAGATACCAGTGAAGAAACTAAGATATAAATGAGCAGGTACAGAAGTGCATCTTCCTCTCCATTCAGTTATGTGCTGAAAGCAGCTAAAGCTTTCCCCTGGCTCTGCTTGAATTGCCTGTACTTGAGTACTGAGAGATCTGTGCATTAGAGAAATACTCAGCCAACTTGATTGCTATCAAAATAAGTTTTACAATTATTTTTCAGACTATTGCTCAGATAGCTTGTGCAGTGAACATACTGGCAGTGGGGAAATTGTTGAAAAAAGATTTTGCAAAATCTCCCAAATATGGCAAACTGCCTTCAACCTGATAGAAAATCTTTCCAGCAGTAGACTTATCATACCTCCTGATGGGTCTGCTGTTTTTTTAATGCACATTTGCTTTTAAATACTGCTGTGGAGTTATGAATATATATATAAAAATACATAAAAATATATATGAAAACATATTGTCTGAGACTCAGGAAAGGGCCAGCATGGTAGGTCATGGAAAATGCAGTTAGTTATGTCTCTCTGCTTCCTTTATAGTAGGGCCCACCACAGCATGCACAGACTTTTGCTTGGGGTGTTTATATGATTGAGGAATGACATTATACTCCCAGTGCCCATTTTAAGTCCAGAAATACTATAAAAAATTTTTTGCTTTTAATTTTGCCACTGTTAAGAATTAATCTATATGATTCTCTAACATCTGAACAGCATGCTTCACAGTATCCGTGGCGTGGTGGAAATTGTAATTGTGAGCACAAGGGATAACTGCATTCTTTGGATGATATTAAAAAGATCCTGTACAAGAGAATCACCATACCCATCAGTGAAAACAAACCACCTGCTATTTTTCTTTAAGAGACGAGCTTCTGTTAAGGCAAAGAATGAAGTAAACTCAAAGTCCTGAGGAAGAATTTGGGTGCAGCATTGAGCCAACCACTGTGAGAGACAAATACTCCACCTTAAACAGCCAATACATGGGCAAAGAAATATCATTATTCTCAAATTTATACAAAAGTTTATAGTGATGATGTCAAACAGGCAAGTGAGAGATGATTGTCAGCAGGCTCTCAGTGTGAATTTTCTTCTTGGACCTTGTGAATTTGGCTCTTTTCCTATGAAATAGTGAAAGGCATAGTGGACATAAATTCTGCTTTTTCTCTCAAGAGCTGGTCACAATGCCACCCTTCTGACACAGACACTCTCATTTGTATGATCCTCTTAATAAACTTCTGGTGAGGAACTGGAAAACTGGATGAGACAGCAGCAAACTCATGGGATGTCTGAAAAGTCTGAGCAACCCTCTCTTATCTCATTTTCTTTGCTACAGATTTCTGAATATTGTGGTCTGGTACACACAGTACAGTACACAAATTATAAATAAAAGCTCTTTCCTCAACACGTTTGTAGCTGACAGAAGGTAGAAAACCCTCATTATCTACTTGGTCAGAACCCCATAATCAGATATCAGCAAAATGTTGCAAAGTTCAGAGAATAGAGTAGTTTGATTTTTATTATTATCTAATAGTAGGGTTAAGGCTCTGAAGGGCAGCTCAGCAAATAATATATTTTGGACTCTTCCCTGATCTATTATGTTGGCATCCTGAAATGAACAATAGTGTTGTGTAGACCTCAGTGAGGATATTAATCAAAATAGATCTTTTAAATATTAGTTACCCTGAATAAAGGAGAAATACATGATACCAAAATACAAGTTCACCAGAAGCCACTGGTTTTCAAAACTGACTTCATTGATATTTGGCTTAGTTTTGCTTAGAGAGAAACTGGGAAAATAACAGTTGAAAGAAACCTTGACCACAGAATCATATTATGAGGTATGAGGTAGTAAAGATGCAGAGAGAACTTGCAGAGAAAATTTTTAGTCAAACACAGCTGTCCAAGACTTAGTGTGTTGGCTTGGTGGAGAAAACACTTCTAGATGCAGATAGCTACCAAATTTCTCAGCTTCCAAAGAGTTCTCTCCTCTCTCTAACATGACAACAGATACACCAACTGGGATGCAGTTCATAAAAACAACAACCGTAAAAAGAGTCAACTTTTAGAGAAAAAGAAAGAGCATTATAAGTACTAGGGAAAAGTTTTGTGAATTCAGGCTAGCTATTCAAACATTCAGACCACCCCTAAAATAGCAGCTACAGTTCACAGGGGCCAGAGCTACACAAATTCCAGCTCTCCCTATGTGGTAAGTCTAATACTTTCTTTTCTTATGCTTTAAGGACTTCAAATAGGGTTTGTGCATTTGACTCCTTTTATCTCTTTCATAGAGTTCTCTCTGCTTTTAAATCCCTAAGTATCTCTGTCCTCCCCCTGCCATTCCTTAACAGATCCAGGACAGCACAAATAATGCCTCTTGGCTTTGAACACATCATGGCAAATTTCACTGACAGAGGGAAGATGTATGAGCAGTTATCTGGGATAGTTTTACACCAATCCATCTATTGTCCGCTATGTTCACAATCTTGGGCTGGAATGAATTTCAGGCAAAGTGCATCCCTCTCAGACCACTTAAAAACAGAATAGGTTCTGTCTGAGGTCCCAGTCCTATCTGATGCTAAGCACCTTACTGCATCAGGACCTCGCTGAGAAATATTCCACTTAGATTTCTCCAGGGCTTCACAGGGCTTTGTCTCCGGACAATGGAAAGATGACAGGAAGATGGCAACAGTTTTGGTGCCTAAAATCCTTCACAGTTCTAGGAAAAAAAATGACCCCATCTGTATAAAAGGATACCAAGTCAATATGCAGAAATGAAGAAGGAAATATTTAAAAGGAGAAAAAACCCTTCTTAAATGATGACCCCACAGGTTTCTCTCTTGCTTCTGCTACCATGTAGGGTTTTTTGGGAAGGCAACACTTGAGAGGACTCACCTGAATAAAGCTACACAATTTCATCCTGCATGTATAGGACTGGGGCATTTGCAAGATATTCATGACAGAGACTTGTATTTCTTCTTCTGTGTGGTGCCAGTCATTCTTTTGAGCACGGTATGAAACAAGAACTATCATTACAATACTAGCATGGAAATCCAGTTATTTACATTTTCTAGGTATTCTGTTTAATCAGTGCAGTAAGACATAGACTATTTGGTGTCTCCATAGCACTGTGCTTGCATACTTTGCTATAAATTTTAGCCTTTGCTGAGAAAGACAATGGTTATAGAAAAGCATTCACTGCTCTGCTGTTGTATTATAATTCCAAACACAGGAATTCTGTGTTTCAGCTAAGACATATTTGCATAATATTAAAGCTTGAATTATAAAAAATGTGAAATGCCTGCAGTTTATATTGTGAAACATTTGAAAAGTAAATCAGATTTTTACAAACATTTTTCTAGCACTGTATTTTGAAACATGCAGTTCATTAGGGAAGAAAACACAGCTTGTGTAATGAGGGATTTCTATAAGTAGATTTAATATATTCTAACATTTAAATATTATTGTTGATCATAAAAGATTAAATGCCCTTTGGTTTCAATCCTCTTATTAAAAGCAGCAAATTTATTTTTCTTGAGTGCGGCAAGTTAGTTTGAACTGAAATGTAAATGCTTAACAGGCTCTGCGTATGTGCACGCAGGCGTGTGATGAAGAGATGGGGCATTTTCCCCAAAGCTTCAATTTCAACTTGCTAATTTGTTATCATTGTTCATTAACTATGTGGTTGACCTAAGATGAGCCTGAAGGATTACAGAATATTTGTCTAACTATTTAACAGAAGCTTATAAAATAATAGCATTTGTTAAACACCTCAGGTTTCCCTCCCACCACAGCTGTAAGCTGAAGCCATTAAAGGGCTGCATGGGTTGAACACAAACACGGTGATGCTCAGCTGGGTCAGATGTGTCAGCCCAGCTTGGTTTGAATAGGTAACCCAGTCCACAGTGTAACTACATTAAAGGGAGTTTCTGGGAAACCACTGTCAGCTCTCTGATTTCATGCTGATTTGCTTCTGGATGGGAGCTGCTGTTTTTCACTGGGTGGCTGAGTAGCTGGGATAATCAAATTCATGTCACCTGCAAGCAAGGGTGGAATGAAAAGCATGACTAAATGGGGAGGAAAACCAGGGTAGTGTTTCACTGTCACCTATGTCCTTAAAATACTGCTTACGTTTGCCGTTACATTTGCTGTCTGTGGATTTTCTCATGGGAATGCTGACAACTTAAAGCTCACAAAAGCCAAGCCTGCAAAAGCTCTGCAGAGAGCAGAGTCCTCAGGTGCTGTTACCTTGCTTGAACATCACCAGTTCAGAGTACTCTTCAACAAGGCGGGACTGGGTGTCACCCTGCCTCCTGCTCAGCAGCCCAAACCCCAGGGATTTTTGGTGTGTGGACCTGTTTGGACAGGAGCTGTGCAGCCCTGACTGGTTATAAAGTGTTCTTTACTGCTGCTTCCAGTGGACTTTGCACTATCTGCTGCCGTCACGCAGAGATAACCTAATTTCTACTACTTGATAAAAAAGACTCTCATATCTCAAAAGAAAAGAGAGCTCCAAAAAATTCAACACTTGAAGCTTGTTAGAATAAGAACACACCATATGGAAATTATCTACATTGCTTCTGTCAGGATGTACCAGATGGAGCTCAGGCTTGCCTGCTCTGACTCCTCTGCTCTCACTTCCCCTGTTAGATGAGCCTCAACACAAACTGCTTTTTACCTGCCATGCTGCAAAATAGCAGTGTACCAGCCCATAAACCCAAGGAGGGAATTCAGAGCCAGAGCCCAGGTTTTCTGCTATGGCAGATCTGATCTCTCGTTAAAGATTTCAGCCAGACTGGAAACCCACGTGTACTAACCCTGATCCTTCAGGACACACCACAGTGCTTGCTGGTAGGGTCTCCCAGGTAGAAAGAACCTTTTGAGAGTGTGGTAGAAGTTGAGAACTCATTCCAGCTTACAGTTTCAACATAAGCTTTAAATAACACTCTCAGGGATCTTACATGTGTTAGGACTGAACTCAGAATTCACCCAACCCAATGTAAGAAGACAGCACAGGACATGTGTTTGCCCAGAAACAGACTTTTAAACCTTCTTGAAAATAAGTCTTTGGTAGTTGAGTCCTCCTTCATAGTTAAAGAGGTACTTCCTTTCTAAGCCCCTTTATGGGTTTCCAGAAAAATTACTCCTTTAGGCTGATACTTTTGTAGCTTTTGGAAAGTTTGGTAAAAATCCATATGGTTGGTTTAGAGCATGCTTAAAGAATTGTTTCAGATGTTAAACTTGTGCTAGGGTAACTGAAAACAGTTCAAACTTGGCATGTAATCTCCAGTGAGAAATGTGGGCTTGGATAAATTGGAAAAAAAAAATTGGTTCAGAAAGAAAGGAGTTATAAACAAGTGGAAATCGTATGCTTCAGTTATCCAGATGTATGCCAGGCAAGCATAGACGTCTGGATATCCACATGCTGAAATAAATGCATCTGTGTTTATTTAAATGTGTGATGTAATGTGCATGTGCAAACATCTTAGTAAATGGTAGGCATGTTAATTTTTCCCATCTCACAAAATAAATATAGACAATACATGAGATAGACATATATGTCTGGCTGACCAAGAGAGTGACCCAGAGCTCTTGGACACCAATGAAAAGACTGTTCCTGAATGTAATGGAATACAGGTCAGAGTCCAATGCCCTACAATCCTGCTCATATATTAAAAATTAGAAAGGGTAAATACACATGTAAAATGTTAAAAACCTCATCATTCCTTAAAAGTTTCCATTACACTATCTCAGATAATGCTCAGTGCCAACTGTGATGAATTAAAGTTTCCACAGCCAGCAAAAGCTGTTCAAAACCTAAAACGTAATATACGATTTTCTTGATTCAGAATTTCAAAACACAACCTTTTAAACAGAGGTTCAATCATCAAATCCACAGGATAAGTAGCTCTGGGTTTTCTTGCTGAAAATCCAAATTACTTGGGTGCCAAACCTTCATATGCCTAAAACTGGTGTTGCTTCACCGGCTTCAGTGGAGCTATGCTGATTTACACCAGCTGCATGGCTGGCCCATAAATATTTTCAGTTGATCTGGATTATTTTATATATTATAAGAATTTTCTTTATGGATTACATGGCAAAACATTTGTTCTCAGCTTCCATAATGTCAGGCTCTGTGAATTTATTTTAATATGGGACCATTTGTGTGGTTCTGTTATTGCACAACTAAATACATTCGTACTCGCAAAACAATTTTACTGCACATCCTCCCATCTATGCACTCACATGTAGACATCTTAGCAGAAGAATTACCATCACTCCATCTATCCCTAGGAAGTCAGATGTTGGCGTGGAAGAGTGGAGCTTCAGCTGCTGTGGGAAACAAAGCACTGAACTTCAAGCTGTTGGCCATGCAAAAACTTCCACCATAACACTTTGGTAAGTGTAATTCTCTGCATGTAGTTATGTTAGTGGGGCTTTAAAGTTAATCATGCATGCTATTATTCATCAGGGAGGTAATGCTGGACACTTCACTTAGCACTTTGACACAAAGGTAAATAGATTCCAAGGATGCCGAGTAGTGGGATAACGAGATTTTATTAAATCTGTGATCTTCCCCTCTTGTATTGCCACTTATTGCAGGTCCCTTTTTCTCTGCAGCACTTTGTTTGCAATAGCTCAGGGTTTGGATTTGTTACGGGGTCAGTGAACACACTCAGGCCTTTGCTAAACTCCTGGGATATGCAGCAGGGTGTGCAGCCACCTCCACAGAGCCTGTTGGGGCAGGACAGACACTGTGCAGCCAGGCTTGGCTGGACATCCAGGCAGGGAAATATCCTCTCAGCAGCCCAGGAAAATGTGATCCATCAGCTACACAATCCCATTTAGGGAGCAGGTAAATAAAATATATGTACATTGCATTTAAAGGGAATGTATAAAGAATTGGTTCCCTACACCTCCTGATACATACAGAATCATGGCAGAATTCACCATAGTACGCTTAAAAACTGTCCTACCACTTTGTCCTGCTTTTTCTCTGATTCAGGGTAGCCCGTAACATTCTAGTCTGTAGCGTATTTGGTTTGTGTTGGTCATTTATTAATCCTCAACAAAATATTTCTCTGTTAAATGTTAAAGCAAAGCACAATCAGAGGAAATGTAACAAACTTGCCCAAGAAGGAGACTATTGGTCCTGCTCTCAAAACTCATTCAACCATCTGATAAAGTCCT
Organism: Dryoscopus gambensis; assembly: GCA_013389985.1. NCBI lineage: Eukaryota > Metazoa > Chordata > Aves > Passeriformes > Malaconotidae > Dryoscopus > Dryoscopus gambensis. The sequence continues at coordinate 92,673 of WEIT01036308.1, read as the reverse complement.
CCTGAATCCAAATCCAAATAGTTACAGACTGAGATTGAGGTATATGGTCTGGTAAATTGGCAGAGCCTGAGAGCAGTTACCAGCACCTGCCCAGATGGTACCTATCTTTGCTTTCATAAGCCCCACTTTCATTTACAGTTTTCTAGAAGAGAAAGTTCAAAGCAGCAACAACTATTTAATATGTGTAGACTTTTCTCTATATGCCAGGGAAATTAATACTAAAGAAATTTCCTCAGTTGTCTTAGACTGCAAGTGCCATTTAAAAATCCAGCCCATCGGCCCTGTTTCCTCAATAACCGTGGGCTCCATGGCATGAAGTACGAGTAACACACTGTGAGGCAAAAAAAATAGCATTGCTCCCAGTTCCCAGTGGGGAAACTGAGGCACAGGGAGGCTGAACAACGTGGCTGGAGATACACAAGGTTTAGCTGTGCCTTGCTGCTGCCAGGACATGCACCCAGGTCAGGCGGGTTCCCAGGGGCAGCTCCTGGACTTTCCTCTCACCCACTGCAATATCTGCTGGAGCACAAAGAGCACAGAGGACAGGGCTATCTGCCTGCTCCTCCACACAGGGGTTCAAATAAAGGCAAAGCTGGCAGGGGTTAAAGGCTATGAAACTCAACATTAAACAGTCCTGCAGTGCCAGCACGGGTTAAGACGAGTGACATGGGAGACACAACGGGACTCTCCTTCTGCGCTACATATGTAGATGGGTATTAAGGACATGCATCTCTCCTCATCTAAAATCATGAATTTTTATGAAGTAAGCCCTGCATTCCCATAATTCAGTAGGGTGCACTTTGCAGACCCTAAAGTGCTGTCACTACAGAAGGTTTCATTGCTTGCACCTGCTAAAACATTTGAGGTATTTGAGAGGCAGTGAAACACATTTGCTTTTCATTTTATCTGACTTTGAAAATCTTTGAAGTGTTTAATAGTAGTCCAGAAAAGATTTCTGCCTCTTAATCATTTACTTGTAGGGCACATTCTCCGCTGGTAGCCTGTCAGGCAGAAAACGAGTTTAGCCCAGTTTTATTAAGTGCCACATGCCGAGTCAGTGTTCATTAAAGGTGTTTTAAGGTTTGAATTATGTAATTTATGAGAAAAAGAAATACAAAATTCCATTGTTTTATTAATATGCAGCACAGGATATACTGCTAATAACATACTTTTTAAACAGAAGTTTTATTAAAAAAAATGCTTTTACAGAGGGCTACAGATAGGCTTTTAAAAATCTCTTTTTCCCTGTTCAATAAAATTCAAACATTTTAATTCAATCAACGTAGATTTGAAAAAAGGAACTATTCTTAACCTCTCCTTTCGGTCACTTTTCGTTACACACATTGTAGACAAAGGAGGAAAAAAAATTAGAATCTTTTTAATAGAAGTGACAGTATATGGTACTAAAAGCAAGCCAAAGCTAAAGCCTGCAGGCAGATGTTAATTCACCCTTCAAACAAAACAAAGCCAGAAAAGAACAGAAATGATAAAGAAAAAAGGAAAATAAAAACTCCACGTTGTAACCTCAGGAGTTACTTTCCAAAATTGTTTTAAATTGCCCCCATAGATTCGAAGCTTGCAGGATATTTTTAATTAGATGAGGGCTTAAGTCAATCTCTTGGTAGCCCACTAAACTACTTTTATGGCCTACATTGTTTCAATACTGTAAATAGATTTTCTTAGCGGAACTGTGAAAAGCAGAACTTGTGAAATTTAAGAAGGACTATATTTTTCTTCTCAACCTGTCTGGCTCCAGTTACCTGAGCCCAGTCCTGGCAGTCCAAGGCAGGACTGGTGCTGCAGCTGGTGCTGGCGCAGAATCTCTCTGTCCCCTGGGACAGAATGACATCGACCAAGGGCTCTCCTTACCCCTCTCTGTGGCAAAACTCCCATCAGCATCCCATAGTTTCACCTGAAAATGAGGTTGTGTGAGGGCTGGGGAACCAAGACCTGAGTTTAATATGGCGTTTTATTGCCATGGGAAAGTCACAGTTATCCTAACTTACACCAAACTGGAATTCATTAACCCTTTCAAGGCAGGGGAGGTTGCAGTTGCTGCACTGGTGGGTTTGCTTCGTTTGCTTCTGTTTAATTTATCTCATTATTTTGTTATTTACTGGTGCTCTGAAAAGTTCTGGGAACAGAGGAACCTTGGTGCTTTGGGGTGGACATGCTGTGACCATCAGGCTGAGCTGCTGGATGGCTCAGGTTGTGCAGAATGGAAAGAGCTGGTGCCCACAATCAGGGCTTAAGAAAAAAAGAATCATTGCAGATGCCATGCAAGTCACTAATTTTGGAGCCTCCTGTGACTAATCCTGCTCATGTTTTGGTAATGGGATGATCATGTGGGATCTTATCACAGTTTATGGAGAGGGATGTATTAGTATCAGAATTTGAGATTTGGCTTTCCCAGCAAAGGAGCTCTGCATGTACCTCACACCCTGCTGATGTAAAGAAGTGATGCTCTCTACACGGGACGCTGAGAGTCAACCATTGCCAAAAAGATGCAAAATATGAAGTTGCTGACACTGAATAATTGGTCATAGGAAGTGATATAGAGAATACACATGTGGTACCAAAACACTTTCAGTAGAGGTGGTAATAATACTTGATCACAACCATTAATTCTTAAATTTAAGTTAAGAAGTAGGAAGAATTTGTAACTATATTAAGAATTTGTTCATTTGATCCACAGTAACATTTTAATGAATTCTCTGGAAGCATGAGCAAAGAACTGTTAAAAAAACTCCCTGCCCTGCAGAAAACACACCTTTAAAAACCTTTTTGCTTTGAACGAAACATTATTTTTACAGTGAGTCCTCATTTTATGGCAGACACATGCTTGTAAAAGCTGCCATTGTTTGTGTGGAAGGTGTGAGGAAAAAAATACAAGAGGAAAAACTGGCAGATGCTTTACCTTGCAGGAACTGCTTTAAAGGCTCCTCCAGCCCTGCTCAGGAGCCATTGGCAGACACAGCCTCGCTGATGCAGCACTCGGGAAAGTGGTGAACCAGAGCAGAGCACCAACTTTTGCTCCTGCTCTTAATTATGGCAGTCAGAGATGTCCTCCTTAATTGCCGAGGCAGCTCTTTTTTGGGAAGAAAAGCAGCATTGTGGCAGTTGTGCTGCCATCTCTCACTGCCAACCCACCAGAGATGTGGAGTGGGACGAAGTACAAACGAGTCTGCTGCTTCTTCTTTTGAGACTCGCAGAGCAGTCTGCATGCTGTGGCCATGTCCACACCAGCTTGGAAAGCCTCCTTCCCTTGGGCACACACATGAGGAGCAGAATACTTATGTGCCGGGCTCCTCACCTCATCCCCAGAGGATGGGAGCACTCCTTACCTCTCTGAAGTCAGGAGGGAGAGGGTGTTTTTAATTCCAGTGGAGGAACTGGCTGCTTCGGTTTTATTGCAGAATCATGCTAGTAATACGTCCAGATTACTGCAGCTCACAGTAAGGAAGTCAATTTATAATGACTTTGCCATTGTCCTGTTGCTAATGTGCCACATTTGATTCTCCTCAGCTGGCTTTGAAAGGTCTCTTTGAGGAAGGAGGAGATAGCACCCTTGCTTATGAAAAAGGCAAATTATACCCAGGGGCAACATTGCTGCACAACAGGAAAAGGCCAGCCTCCTCCCAGGAGACATGGCCCCAAATTAAATGCAAGTAATTTCCTGACTAACCTGTGATTTCTATCTGGTTGTGGCTTCTGGCATACAGCTAAGTCTCCAGTTCTGCTGTTCTGTTCAGCAGGTCTCACATGTGCTTTCACTTTCATTTCCCAACGTTAATACAGAACAGCCCATTCACAACCTGCTGCTCAGGCAGTGGGGGCCGAGGATGCTGGCTCTGGGTTGTGCAACCATGAGGAGGAGGAAGGACACTCTCTTCTGGGGTGTCACCCACCAGAGGGGTCCCTCAGCCACAGCAGCAATGTGCTGGAAGAGAAGGTGGGAATGGGGGAGCAACAGCCCCCTGAGAATGGTTCCTACAGGTCCCACGTGCCACCCAAGAGGGTTTAGAGTCTGGCTGCTCCTTCCCCATCACCAGCCTGAAAGTGATGGAGCTGCCACAGGCGTTGGGTTGGAAGAACCTCTGCCAGTAACTTCCTACTCTACAGTGGGCAGGTCTCCGTGGAGAAAATCACCAGCATTAGGTCAAAGTGGTGGCTCTTGTGGAGCACCAGCAAAGGATTCAGTGGCAGGTTGGAAGGGTGGAAGCCCTTTATCTGCCCTGTGGCTGGATGGGGATGGGGAGCAGACTCCTCAGGAAGAATTTGTGTGCTAGAGGGTTCCATGGAGTGTGTGATGCAGGGGGAGAGCCTTAAAGAATAACATAAAAAACATACAGCCTTTCTGTGGTTACTTCTAGAAGAAATCACTGCCGGGAAGGAGGGAGAGAAGGAAGGAAGGAAGGAAGCAAGGAAGCAAGGAAGGAAGGAAGGAAGGGCAGACACAACAACCTTCAAGCTCCACTGGGCAAGCAATGACAGATTTACTTTACTAAAAGTACTCTCCATGATTTATCCCAAATACCTCTCTTCCTCTTGTACTTTTACAGCATTTGGGGGTAATTTCTATGGACACTGTAGCACTTTTGCATTGGGAACTGTCTGTTCAGTAGATCATCTGGATATGGGCCACAGACATCGCTGAAATGATGTGTACAGAATTAGCGTGAATCAAATGGCTGAGCCTGTTTTAAGTCATCAATATGGTGGTTGAAAAGTCCGTGGTAATAAATACAGTGACACACCAGAATCATCTCTAGAAACTATCTAAAGTTGAAACTAATTATGTGTGTGTTTGTGGCAAAACAAGATAGCAGCTCCCTTACTGCTCCTTGATATCATCAAAGATGGTAAGTGATCCTACATTTAATTATTTTTTTCTTTATGAATTCAGACTTTAAGGAACTTTACACTCAAAAAAGCATTAGAACAGCTCTAATGTTTTACTCACATCAAGCTGGAGAAAGAAACAACATCAGTCCTTTAACATTTAAGGCCCAGAGTAAACTCATTTTTTTATACTGGTTTTTGAGTTTCATTTGAGAGTATTGCTTTGCCACTGTTCATTTATTTAACCTAAATAGTTAATCTCTAGTGTGCCTTCAGGTGCAGCAGCAAAAGCATTCCTTCCACTGGTAATGGCAGAATTTCTAGTGATGTGAGTAAATTCATACTGGTCACCACATAAAGAAAAGGTTGTAATATAAAGAGACTGTACCAGTTTTATTGCGCTGATATAATCAAACTAATAAAAACCTGTGTGTGTAAATGATAAGGGATATTCGTGCTGTTTGTTGAGAAACTGGCACAGGAACAGCGGTGAATGAAATACATCTGGGATTAATAGCCTAATTCATATAGTAAATAACAGGTTGCACACATTTAATCAGTTGGAGAATTATTACATGCGTAAGTAGATACTCTGTGGGGGGGAAAACTTACACTTGATGCACAGGTCTTAAATGGTGAGTCTGCTCTTGATTTTGCTGAGAAAATGCCTATCTGCTTCAAGTCAAGGTGGTTTTCAGGTTGAGGGATTCCTTTGAATTTCTGAAGTGACTGTTCTATACCAAAAAGTAGAGATTTTAATGCGGATTTTGATTTATTGCCATTCAAGGATGTTTCCTTCTCATCATCTCTATCTTAGGCCCAAGTGAACCCCAAAATCCAAGCAGAAACAGAGGTAATGGTGTGAATTTCATCCTCATTTCTGATTAAAACATATGAAAAACGATCAGCTTAGGAAACGTTTCCTCATGAGATTAAGAATAGATACCCCCTTGGTAAATAAGTTCAGAAATACTTTAATGCCCCTAGGCAATGCTTTTTGTTTGTAAGAGAACCAAACAATAAATCAGGATTTTGTAGGAAGCTTTTGCAAAGAGAGTTTTCTCATTAATTTCTGTGGGGAACATGCCTCAGGTGCTTCAGTGATTGCTAAAAGCTTTTGCTACAAAAAGTTTTAGTATGTTACAAGACATCTGTAGCTTAATACATATAAATATACATCTATAGTAAAAAAAAAAAAAGACTACAAAAATTTTTTTCTTAGCTTTTTTTTAATGCTTGGACTTAAGCTTTGGCTCGGGTGAACTTTTGTTTTTGGCTAAATGTCCATGTTTACAAGAGAAACACTGGATGTTTCATTTTTCCTCAGCATTGCTTCGGAGGAAATGCCGCAGCATTGTATTTACAAGATACCCTGAACTGTCAGTTTCCTTGAAACACAATGTATTTAATACAAAGCCATTAAGCCTTGTAAAACTGTCAAAAATGTAAATGACACTTGCAATAAAACCTTGTCGCGTGACCAGCCCTGGCTAATCAGGGTTGATGATATCACTGCAGCTGATCACGGCTGGTGCTATGTACATTTCGACAGCTTTACGGCCTGCGTGGATTTGTGTTATTAAAATTGTACAGTTTTGTAAGGAATCTGGGATTTAATAAAGCAGCAGAGAAACTACAAAAGGGACAATATATCCCACTAAAAGTGAGTCAGGCTTTTAAAAAGAAGAAAAAAAAAGAAAAAACAAAGCAGATAGAGCACACGAGCCCGCGTGCGTGTGCGTGTGTGTGCCTGGGAATAGGGAAACCTGGAGAGGCTCTCCCTGCCGAACTCGTGCAGAGTACGGGCTGCTCGTATAAACCACTTTTATGTATTTATAGCTCGGCAAATACCTTGCATCTGCGAGACCATAAAACAAATTACAATGTATCCAATTGCTTCAAGGTGGCGAATTGTGCTTAAACTTAATGACTTGTACAGATTATAGGAGAAAGAGCATTACCTGTTTAATGTCTTTTTTAATAAGTAATTCCCAAACAAGTATAGTAAATGGGACGTTGGGAGTTTGGTTTGGTTTGGTTTCTTTTTTTTTTTCCTTTTCTTTTTCCTCCCCTGAGATGCAAACAGAGCATTGTGAATGCAAGGTAATGCACTCTTTTATTTATTTTGAAATCCTTGGAACTGCTCCCCAGAGCACAAACATGTCAGAATAGGAGAGATGAGGATACATATTCTCCCAAAAATCTATAAATTCAACTTAATGGGGCAGATATCAGAAAAATGTGTTGGATTGAAGGCACATAAATCACCCCTGGTTTCCTGGCATGAGCTGGCACTGCGTGCCTTATATTTCAGCCAAATTATTCCATTTGTTTCTGAAGATATTTTAATCCCTCGTGACCTCAAACTTCCCGTGAACCAGGGCCTGAACAAAAGGCCGCCCACTGTCTTTGCAGTAAATCTGTTGTCTCCCTTCTCGGCCCGCAACCTGGGATCATAGATCACCCCTGCACCGCAGCTTGCTTCAATTTACTCAATTAACTCGAGTAAAGCACTTGTAAGTTTGCAGATGTTGCTTTATTATCAAGGCCTAAAATGTACACGGGGGTTCAGGAGCCCGAGGTTACGGGGAGGTTGTGGGGAGGGGGAGGAAGGCACAGCCCCACAGCCGCTGCCTGGGGCGGGTGACCGCAGGCTCTGTGCCCCGGCCACCTCCTCCGAGCCCTGCTGGGCTGCCCACTGCTGTCCTGGGGGCTCCCCGATGTTATCTGGCAGGGAGAGGGATAGGAGAAGTAGGTATTCCACCTCGAGATAACGTAGTGATTAACAGATGTTTAATTGGGCCATTCATCAAATGAAGAACCTGCCTCAAAGTCAGCAAGGCTAAGTAAATTATTTCCAACCCTGCAGGTGTTGGACTGGCAGCTCTATTACTCTTCTGAAAACAGGCTTTAGAAGATTTTTATATGAAAAGATAATTTATTTCTATGGAGACTTTTTGCGAGGGCATGCACTGGTAGGACGAGGGGGAATGGTTTTAAGCTGGAGGAGGGTAAATTTAAATTGGATATTAGGAGGAAATTCTTCACTGTGAGGGTGGTAAGGGACTGGAACAGGTTGCACACAGAAGTTGTGGATGTCCCATCACTGGAAGTGTTCAAGGCCAGGTTGAATGGGGCTTGGAGCAACCTGGGACTGTGGAAGATGTCCCTGCCCACGGCAGTGGGTTGGAACTAGATGAACTTTAAGGTCCCTTCCAACCCAAAACATTATGTGATTCTATGATCATGTCTTTATTTATCTAATTCGCTTTCAGTTTTGGGCCCTGACCTCTTTCTCCTTGCATGATTTCTAAAAATAGGCTTTTTGCCTTGAACACATTTCTTCCACAGGACTTTGCTAAGGTTACTGGGGATTGTCTTGAATATTCTCCAGAACATCTTCAGCCTATATTACACCCAAGGAGCAGACAGGGCTTGGTGCGTGCGGCAAAATGCTCACTATGAAGAATAACAGGAGCAGCAACACCTATGCCAGCAGTACCAGGGTTTACCATGCTAGTAGTCTCACTCCATGGTCACAAGGCAGTTGATAACATTGCATGCCCACGCTTTTTGTGGTCTGTGTGTTACCTACAAATTTCTCAGATTAGACTGGATCTCTGGAACAGCAGGAACGTAAAAACCCCAAACCTGTGTTCCTGGATATCTTTTGTCCCTAACAGTATTCATTTTATGCTGATAGTTTTGGTTATAGTTATGATAGTTGCTGATAGTTATGGTTTCTTAGCTTTGCAGACATCTTTATCAGGTGTTGGGCTTAAAGGGTTTTGGCATATGCAGCAATTTCTGCTGGTGACAGTAATTGAGCAGACTGGAATGAATTAAGGGAGGTCCGATTCTGTTGATTTCTCCTGCATCATCTAAACTCTAACTTGGGTTTGATAGCAAGCCAGATTTTTAGTCCTCAGTTTTCAGTATCTCTAATGCTTTAAATGGAGGAGCCAAACTAAACCTCTGGGGAATTCACATGGCTGACAAATGTGGATGCAAATGCCTTCATATTTTTCTGTAATATTTGTGTGCAAAAGTGTCCCAAACTCTTCTTAGCTTTTAACTTTCTTAAGAGAGTCTTTAATTACTCTTTGAATATGCCATTTCTTTTTTACTCACAGGATTTTTTTAAAATAGTGGTCTGTTTTGTTTCTGTACATAATGGAAGTTAATAAAATATGTGCCAGAAGCCAAAAATATGATGAGCTACAAGGCATACTCCAGACTGTTAGGAAAAAGAAGAAAGAGTTGGCCTGTAATTCCACGGTTTATCAGTATTTTTCCTTAGAATAGATATTACTTTTGGTCTGTTTTCCCCAAAATATCTGGCCCAAACCTCAATAATCTGCCCCCTTTTTCAATCTTTAGCTCACCAATTTGTGCTCATTTAAAATCTCTCCTCTGGGCCAAAACATGCCTTTTGTTAAAGTCCAAAGTTTAAACCTAAACTAGAGGTTCCCCATGCCTTTTTCTTCCACAGCCTACCTAGGTTGGATCAGATCTGTTGAATTAAGAGAGCTCAGGAAGGAATCCCAGCAACACGCTACAGATCCATAAATTCATTCAGTTTTATTGCTGAAGTAGAAAGGAGCAGGTCCATGAAAGCATCAACTTGCCGTTCCTGCATCTCCAGGTGGCCACTGGCATCCAGGCTCATTCCCACTTGCTTTAGACCCTTGCCCTAAGCACCTTATTAAGAAACTTCTTGCCTGATTCCTGTAGGCAGCGTACGGAGACAGGAATCTTACCTGAGCTGCCTCCCTGTCTCCACTCCCGAGCGGGATCTTGGTGGTAGGACTCTTGAAGAGCTGGGATCCGGTTTATGAATATTGGCTGATTGTCATAAGAAATAAATTTGTCCATCAATCTACCTGTTTTATTGAGTGTCCCGGAAACAGCTGGAACTTGGAGTCTGTGTTGCACTGGGTGAAACCTATGCAGTGCGAGGAAGGGATTGCTGAGCTCATCCCACACTTGTTCCTTCCCTACTCTTCCATCTGCCATTGCACTCCCAGCCGGATGAGTTTCCACATCCCTGCACTAAGTTTTTTGGTGATCTCATTGCTGCTCCCATGTGACCTGGCACCCTGGCTGGAATAGCAGCCAGGCTGGGGCAGCACAAGGTGCAGGCTGATTTCGGGGTTTGCTGGCTGTAACTCCACAGGAGTTAGGTGTTTGTTCTGCCACACAGCAGCTGGCATGGAAGAAGCCATCTTCGCTCAGCTGTTGATAAGCTGCCATCAAAACTTGTGACCCGAAAGGTCATTTGGGTGTAACTATTCCAACTCCAGCCACTGCGATGTTGGAGCTGCTTTTGACATTGTGCAATCAGGAAACAGCCTGTGAACTAAAGACGAGATTGGTCAGCTCTCAGCCTGTAAAACACAGAACCAGCATCTCAAGCATGGTGAAGTCTGTGGGGACTCAATATCCTGAACTGGCACAGCTGCTGTTGAAAAGCCAGAAGCAAGAACAAGGTGTGCTGCCTTCTTTCAGGTTCCTATCATGACTTTCTTCAGGATTTTCACAGTTCAGCAATACTGGTTGGAAAGAGCTCATGGCTGTATCTTGCCACCCCTTCTTTCTTTCCAAATCCCAGTTTGGAAACAGTTCTGAAATAATTTCCTGCACATGATGAGGTACACTTTGTTACCCTGCTGTTTCTCTGGGACCTTGCACTTGAGACTGTGCACTAAATAAAGATCTCTTGTTACCCTGTATTTGCCAGTTATTATATAGAATTACACTGCACTACAGTACAGAAAGGCATTTATTTCACCAGCCAGTGTGGATCATGCTTTCGCAGGCTTTTTACAGAAGAATAGAAAAGTGTGATGCTGTGAGCTTGTGTGTTGAAATGTCTGTGGGCTCATTCCAGCTGTGTCTACTGGATAATCCCAATTCTCTCTCCCCACCTATCCAGTTAATGTTCTTAAACCTTCTGGAACAGACCCTCTCCGCACTAGCACTGGGAACATTTTCAGCTGATTAGACCCTTCAGCATTGTTGCACTCTGCTTCTCACCAGCATGTCTTCTTCACTTTGTCCCATATGCTTGGGCTCACCTCTCTTTCCCCTCACAAATCACTCATCCATGAACTACTGGCATCTCTACCCACACATTTTTTGTGCGCACCTCAGTAGGAAATGTATGAAATCAATGCACCTTGAAGAGCATCACAAGCAGGTCAAACTTTATATTCCAAGTGAAAAGTCTAACAATTCTGCCTCAGACTCAACTGCAGTTCAGCTTCTCACTTTCCTTCTCCTAAACACAATTTTATTTGATATCTCAAAATCAAATTCCAGGAAATTCCATATGGTCTTGTTGTGAATCATGAGCCTACTATGTGTCTTCTCTGAATATGGACTTGGCTTTGCACAAATTTACACAGAAAATGCTCAGAATAAAAACTTGCACTGACTTCACTGGGAGAAAGTGAGATTTGTTTTAGTTTGTTGTCAGTATGAAAAGACAAAAAAATTTTGTAAAAATAAAAGAGGATGTTTGGGAGATGCTTGTGGATTGAAATGATAATTATAAACAGAATTTTGTTTCAACAGAATCAGGAGTTTGATTCCAATGTTCTTCCTATAGAAAGATTGATTTATTTTTGAAATGAAATTTGGGAAGATTATCAACCGGAAGCTGTTTTAACCTGAGGAATGGGGGCGTACATTTTCAAATTCAGATCCCACCATCCTATTTTAATCAACTGTTGAGGATAGAAACTCATGAAACATCTTGGTATTTAATCTTCATTTTTTTAATCAAAAAAAGTAAGAAAGGGACTTATACAAAATAATAAAACCAATGTGAAGGTCACCCTCCACTCCAGAGAAGCTGGAACATGCTTGAATAGTCAGTGATTGAAATAAGTGAATATCCCTTTTTCTATTTTCAGCATCAATAGCACTATGACCATCAGAGACACAGACTGGGACAGTGCTAAGGAAAGACATTTTGGGGGCCTGGATTTTTTTGCCATTGAAAGTCATGAGATTCTGTCAGTTACACTGAAGGCTGTTTTGCTGGCAGTAGTTGGATCTTTTCCTTTTTTTTTTACGTAAGCAAAGTTGAATAATATGCAGCAAATTGAATGACAGATACAATTTTGAAGGCTAAAACCTAAAACCTTTAAGCAGTGATTTAAAAGCTAATTATTATGGATATAGCCATTCAACATTAATTTCTTAATATTCTTCCCTCAAGAAATAGTGATTTAGTCAACCAATTATTTTATCTCTTTTAGGGATACTTTCTTAATTGCAAAACAATCTAAAAATATAATCAGCATGCTAAATACATGTGGCATCTTGTTTAGAATGCCATGTTGGAGGAAGAATGCAATTAAACTGTCAAAACGTAATTGTTTCTCATATTTAATTTAAAGAGGTTGATTCACGTTTGCTTTTCATGTTTAGGAGTTAAAAAACAAAGCAAGCCACTAGTACAACTCCTAGTTTTTAATAAATACAACTTAAGCTCGGAGCACTGACGAAAGCTGCCTCTGCCGTGAGATGTTGCTATCAACAAATAGGCAAATATTCCCACTTTTTCACTCTTCAGGTAGCTGCATTCTCCTGTTTATGCAGATGCACACAGACATTTTCACCATGATGTCAAACCAACCGCCTTTTACTTCCAGGTCAAAATAAGCGGGTTTTTCTCCTTTTCTCCCAAATATCATGCTACTCCTGTGATCCTGTACATCTCTTTTAGGTAGCAAGCCACTTTTTAAAAGTTGTATGACATCCAGTTAAGGAAAATCTTTGAGTGAAATTAATCCAAATCTGCTGGGCCCTAGTCAAGTTGCCCAGAGCTTTTCAATCCCACTTATCTCCTGAACAAAGATAGAAGCCCTGTGGAATCAGTAGCACTGGGAATTAACTTCGGATCTCAGATGGGGCGGAAATCTTCTCGTGAGCACCACACTGAATTTCAGTTTGTGGTAGTAAACATGGTGTCATAAATTATTCCAACCTACTCAGCCAAACACTTTACACTTGGGTACTGCTGCCTTAAGTGGTACTTTCTCAGGTGAATTGGCATGAAACACACATGCAAATGCAAGAAAAAACATTTCCAGAAGTTCGTGTCTGCTTTTCCTTGGATGTGTTACCTAACAGTTTATTTGGAAAATTATACTCTCTTTAAAATACTATCATTTAAGAGCTGTTTATGTGAAAATATAGATTAAATGAATTTAAATGGGTTATGAATTTAATTATATTGTTTCTTGTGTCTTATTTGTATCCCACATACACTGTTAGATGTACAAACTGAGTGGATGTTAGTTTATTTTAGATGATATGTTTTGTCAGTTCTGTAACTGGTACAATAAATAGAACTGGTAGATTGTTATCCCATTTATGGCTCGGCCTTAAGAGAGGGCTGAGAACTCAGCTTAGCAGGTGGGTTTCCCACCTATTTGTTGCCAACAGAGTAGATTTGCAGTTTTATTTATTTATATATTTATATTAAAAGGCAGGATCTAGCAGAAAAATGGCTAAAGATCTGTCTGCCTCTATCCTCTAACATCTTCCCTTCTCCTTATAATATTCTCCTTATTTCATACGAGGGTCCAGCTGCACGTGAGCTGCTAACTGGGGAGAATTCTGAAGTACTAACCAGACTCTGGTAAGCAAAAACATAGAGGTTTACAGTTATGCCAAAGCTGAGGGGGCACGAATTTGCAAAAAATTGCAGGAGACACATCCTTTACTATAGAAAGAAATCCCTCTTGAATGTTTTGTACCATATTCTTACCCAAAAATCCAAGGCCAAGTAAGACACACAATGTAGACAAAAAGTCTGCACATGCAGTTGATGGGAATGGTGCTTTAAAATGAAAAGTGCAGGGTGACTTTATGGCCACAGGCCCTACCTAGAAGTGCAGTGCTGGCCCTGTAACACATCTCACTATAATTTGTATGAGACCTGATTCTCAGGTAGCACCTAGGGAGCAGCAAGAAAAGTGACACCAAGCCCATACTGTCTAATTTAAAAGTTTTTTGAGCATTTGGCCCTAAGCCTGTGAAACCAACTCCTATCCAAATTATTTTTGGCTTGTACCTGTATTGTTCTGCCCTGCTGTAAAAAGAAAAATAGATTGTAGAAACCCAGGAGTCTTCAGCAGACCTGACCTGTGCTTCCTGCAGGGCTTTGCCTCTTCCATGGCAACATGGAGAGGCAGAGGGGGTCCAGCCTCTTGGGGGACTGTGGGTCTGGAATGTATCAGGATGCCAAAAGGCTGCTCTTTGAGGCATTTCCAGCTCCTTCTCTGCCACACTTACCAGCTAGCAAGCTCCAGGATAAAGAAAAGCAATGTAGCTGTCATTTTCCCTCTCTGTGCTATCACAGGACCATCAAGGTTGGAAGAATCTTTCAACATTGTTCAGTCCACCTGTCAAAACCCAGCACCACCACCAACACCCCTGAACCACGTCCCCAGGTGCCACACCCAGATGCCTCCTGAACCCTTTCAGAGAGAGTGACTCCACCACCACCCTGGGCAACTGAATGCCCAAACACTCTTTCAGCGAACATTTTTTTCTCATATTGAATCTGAACCTTCCCTGGTGCAACTTCAGCCCATTTTCTCTCATCTTTTTGCTTGAGACACGGCAGAATAGACTGACCCCCACCTCACTGCACGCTCCTGTCAGGTAGTTGTAGAGAGCAATGAGGTCTCCCCTGAGCATCCTGTTCTCCAGACTAAACACCCCCAGGTCCCTCAGCTGCTCCTCACAGGACGTATTTACCAGACCCTTCACCAGCTTCATTGCCTGTTTTCAACCTACTCCTGACCTGAAACCAGGGCAAGTCTGGGCTGTGGATATTGGTTACTCCCAGTCAAGGAAAAGCCCTCTATCCACAGCTAGAATTGTGGGAGGGTGCTGCACTTTCACTCTCTGATCCTGCAAATCCTCAGGTCCTGCCCTAACTCTCGGTGGCTCCAGCAGAAATAGAAGCACATTAAAAATCCCCCATGGTCTATACATTTCTGCAACCATCCTCACCTGAAAAAAAACCCCCTGATTTGCCTGTGCCAGGCCAGGCCTTGGCTCGACTCCGGGAATTTCATACCGGATTTGCATCCCGTAAGAAGAAGCATTAGGGTTGCCAGTTTGAAATATGACAAAACCCAGCTGCCTCAGTGAAATGGCCACTGCCCACGCTCAGCTCCATCCACACATGTGCGGTGCTTGGGGTAACAACTGCCAAGCCTACAGTAAAAGAGGCCAGGCAGGAAGGCAGCCACATGGCTACTCTAAATGATATTAATAAGTCTTTATAAAAAGTTAAAAGCACAACGTAGCTTTTCAAAGTGTTTCTTAGAGACCTCTACATATGTATAGGTGTTTCATGTCTATGAGATAGAGGCTTGGGGTAAATTTAATACAGTATTCTTTTCAGCCTAAGAATTCTTTATTATTTTTTATTCCCCCTGAAAGCTGTTGATATAAACTGGGACTCATTAAAAACACCTTGTGTTTTGTTTTTAGAGATTTCGAATTTATGTCTTTCCCTGGATCATTAGGAAGTAATGTAGCATCAGCAAATGTTCTGGACGAGCCCTATCTTGCAAGGAACAGAATATTCCTGCTGCAGTGGATGGCAGTAAAAGGGTGCTTAGCACCTTTCAGGAGATGCTGAGCATCTCTGCCCGGCCAAAGTCCAGAGATAGCATTCCCAAAGGACAGATACAAGGATATTAAAAAAGACTTTGATCAAAGAAATATTGCTTCTTTCCTCCTTTCACTAAGCAGATGTGCAACGTGTCTTGGGAAAGAAATAGAAAAATTCCTGAGTGATTTATTTGATGAACCTAGTTTTAACCCAGGTTATTGCATGCCTGATACGGTGATGCTGGTTATTAGTTTCCAGTTGAAAATGACCAGATAGAGAACATATTCACTTCATCAATATAATACATTTATTGGTTGTCAAGAGAGTCACATCACACAGATATGTAAATCTGTCACTTTGTCTTAAAAGTGTATTTCTCTATTACAATATTTCTTGATGTATGTTTTAAGGCAGTAAGGCCTCTTAAATATTAAAAAAAACCAAGACAAGGGGGAAGATTTGTCTATTCAATCACAGGATTTAAGACATTAAAAGCAGATGCATCATTTATAAAAGTAGGATTTTATCAAATGCCATAGCAAATGAAAGAATCATATCTACCATATGTAGATATGTGAATTAAAGAAACCTTATTTCCCAGGAAAATTAACAAACTCTTTTGCTAGCCTTGAGGTGGATCAGTCCCTGAAGCTGGTAACTAGTTGACCACAAATCTCAATTTGCTGTGTCGAAGGTAAAATAGAATGAAGTCTTTGTTTAAAATATTAAAAAAAAAAAAGTTTATCATTCTGTTTATAAATCCATGGCAGTAATGCTAGTTTTGAAAAAAATACATTACTAGAGGAACTCAAAGTTTAATTCTGCTCTTCACCATTAAAAACTGCATGGACTATAAATAACAATCAATATTTAACTTAGCAAGAAATTCACTAAATCCATATTTCTCCCTTCAAAATGTGCAAGATGGTTTTTTTCAAAGCGTGATGACGTTCTATATTTCAAAACAAAAATTACCACCTACAGTATGATATATTATGGTACTAATCCTTCACACAGGTCCAGTGCTGCCATGGGTCTGTTTGTTAACACCTCCCCCTGCTCTGTGCAGAGTAAGGACAGGTTGCTCAACACCCTGAAAATACTGGACCAGAGCCTCATTTTTTTCTGTTAACCATATTTCGGTGGTGGGCCAGAGCAATAGGGCACACAACCCACTTGAGTCAACGTGAGGCCTATCAGTGGTTACAGTGAGATTTGCATCAGGCTCTAAAGAAGAAGCTTGACAGTGTAAGCTAGAAATGATGACAAATGAGAAAAAAACATTATTTATTTAGGCTGTACAATAGCAATTTAATTAGTGTGTGTGTTAGGTATCACAGTACAAATGCAGAGGAACAGCATGAGACCTCCATTTGCCACAGAAAAGAAATTCTGTCTCTGAATGGATCCCACACTCTGGGCCTCACTCAGCAGACCCTCCATATGTAAAACTGCCACTGAACTTAAAAAAACTTCTCTGTTTGCAGTGCCCCTGGAATTAGTGCTACGTCATCTTGGGTAAAACACATGGTAATTTACCAGCTGGGTGTCCTTGCTGAAAAGGATATTGGTAGTACAGAGGAGAACATGTACCCCCCATGGACAGCTTTATCCAGGATCTCTCCATCCTGCAGAGATTTCCAGGCACTGCACAGTTTAGCTGCAGGATCTTGGATGTAGCAGCACTCACACAACCCCTCCCCTTTCCCAGCAGAGGGAATACACCCTGGGAATTTATTTGGATTTTGTGGTAACCCCATTTGTGATCCAGTACTGTGCAGCTCCCTTCAGGGCTGCCCCAAAGGATGGGGCTCAGCTGTGAGGGAGTTCACAGGTGGTCAGGAGCCAGCAAAGAATTGTAGTTATGGCTCAGGATAACAAATATCCTTCCTGATATGCAATATATGAATATATTGCCTGCTTGTGTCCCATCCCCTGCTGCACCTGCCTCTCCCTTTCCAGCTCACCCAGCACCATTGCTGGCCCATTACCTCCTGCCTTGGTCCTCTGTCCTTCCCCTGCTCCTGCCCCCCGAGTGTCCTGGTTTTCCCCGGCTCCTGCCCATACACACACTCCTGCCTGCGTGCACTGAGCATAGGAGTAGTAGTAGCTTTTATTACTCTCAGTTCTTTATTAATGCCACATGTGCTGTTGTAAGGTTAAGTTATTAAGTGATATCCAATAATTGTTTCTGCTCTAAAGTGGACATTTCATTTAACTATACTCATGTGGATCTGTTTCAGTTCCATTTATCATGACCACATTTAAGGAGAGATTTCAATAGGCCATTTCTCTCTTTCCTTTCTTTAACATAACTAGACCTAAAAGGTCCCAGTCAAAAATTAAATACAATTACCTTTGGACCAGCATAAGGGAATATGGGGCTTGCATGCACTTTGGAAGTTAAAATACAGGTTTTACTGAGCTATCATCTCAGCTGTAGAGTTAATTTTACTGTATGTGTACACTTGCTGGAAATGCTTACATGAAGGCATACAATGACCTGTTTAGTTTGCAGAAGAAAATGATGTCATTTGCAAGTAAGCTTTCAGCTGTGATATTTTATAATTGTTTAGATGAAAACCTGATAATCCCCTACTCCTTCACATAAACTGCAATCCATCTTTAAAACTGCGATAATTCATAAAACCTGCAGCTTAATAAACTAACAAACCCCAGGCCTATGTTATTTTAAGGGAAGTCAATCTTTGATCAGTCAAGCTGAAATGGGTCTGATAAGTGGAGGCCTTACTCACAGGGAGCAGCACTCCAGTTTGTTATTGCTATTTGCTCATCATCCTCAAGTGCAAAATAAGCAGAAGTCTTTCCGAGCTTCTTATCTCTTTTCACTTTCTTCTCTAGATCTCTGTCGCTTTAATCCAGCATGTCTGCTGCTGGTTAACAAGGAAATCCTGTGTCAATTATCGCCAACAACTTCCTGCTGTGAAGCTGTGGGGAATCAAAGCTTTTGAGAGCCTTTTTCACACCAGAGAGTAGTGCAGGGCCTAATTAAATGGCCCTCATATCCTGCAGCCTACTGGTGGCCAAATGATAGAGAGCTAATGAATGATAACCTAATTTTTTTTCCAAGAATTGTTTTGATTCTTCTGGTCAGTTGTGCTTATTGAGTGGCAGCTCAGTGTTCATGCTTAGGGCTGAGGAGGGTGTCAAAAGCTAGAACTGGGGAAAGATACCAATCTGCTGGGTTTATTGTGTGCAGACCTACGATTATATAAATATATATATTGCATATCGGGAAGGATATTTGTTAAAATTGCTTTGCTGAAATGTGTTGCCCTCTTTCCTTGATATGAATTGCTTTGGTGACTCTTATACACATGTGGGCTGCAAAATTGTCCTATAAATCCCCCTCATAAATGCTATCGCTAGAATATTATTTTTACAGAATCACAGAATAAGGTATCTGCCATCGCTCGTGCACAGCTGCCCCAGTTCCTCCTCCTCTCTTTTTCTTATTTTTTCTCCTTCTAAAATATTTCTATGAAGAACTTGATCTCCTGCCCAAACAAGACTGCAGCTTTTGTATGGCTGCTGCTTAAGATTAACTAAACTTATGCTAAGGTTGCACATAAAAGAAATACAAATTTGTGCATCTCTGCTGGTTTGGGGTTTAGACAAGCCCTGGCTGCCTCTGACTGCACAGTGATGCTGTTCTGTGAGCACTCAGTGCCCCGTGCTGAGGATGAATTGCATTAGTGCAGTGCCCCAGAAGGGGAACAGCAGCAAAACAACTTCAGGAATAAATAAAATAGCTGAGCAGTTAGCAAGGTACTCGTATTTGCCCCAGTTGTTCATTTCTGAGGGTCCTATGGTGGTGCATGTGCATGAGGTGACAGACTTAGAGGTACCATGGGAGATCTAACTTTGAATTTCCTGACTTTTATGGTTTTACATTACAACTTTAATGTTCCATTAGCATAGATTTTTTTGTAGTTAATTTCCGTGGGGAGCTTGGAAGAGTTCAGGTTGGGGGTTTTTTTGTTTTATTTTTTTTAAATAAAAGCAGGGGGTTGGAGAAAGGTGGTCAAATCTGCTCAGCTGCTTTGAAATATTTAAAAGGATTTAATAGGATTTTTTTTTTTTTCCTAGAGAGAAACAAATACAAAATGCCAGCCAGGAGTATTCACACATGTTTTCAAATTTTGAAAACTCAGGGTCTGTCCTGCCCCATTCCATATCCAGAGTTCTGGATGAGATTGGCTGACATAAGATCCTGTGTCAAAATTTTTTTAAAGTGGTTTGGCTTTGGGTTTTTTGGTGCTTCCTGGGTCAGGTGAGTATGAACATACTGTGTGCATAAAGAGCCTTCTCCTTTGGACTATGAACATTATGAGTCAGGCCCTTCATTTTTTAAATTTTTTTTTTTTTTTTTAATTTCAGGAATCCTCTATTTTTATGTGCCTGGGGCTTTTAATGGTCAAAATGCTAGCTTTGCTGGATGCAGAGAAAGTTAAATTTCAATTGATCTGGGAATTGTCCCATAATCACATAACTCCATGGGCTGTGGATTCAGGAAAAACATGTGTGATTAAAGTTATCAAGAGCCAAGCAAGAGTTTTGACAAACTACCTCCATTCTCCTTTACATTCACTGACACGATGCACATTTGTTACCTCGTGGAGTGCAAATTTTATTTGCTAGTTTTGGAACTAATTAAATTGTTTCAAAGTTCAGTTCAGGATATTGCCCATTGCAGTGCATTGACAGGTGATTTCTTGCTGTGCAGCTGATGATATTAGTTCTTATGCATACTCATATATTTTTTGCATGGATATAGTTTTGCCTTTCAAATAGGATTGAAAAACCACAAACACACTAATTACAGTTTTTATCAGGCCTGAAATCACTGTTTTTGTGAATTTTTACACACACCTTCCCGGCACCCCTCTGAAATAAAGCCCTAACATACCTATTTCCCTTAGCCATTAATAGCCCTGGTAGATATTTTTTTAACTGATGACATACAGAGACGAGGTTAAAAGGAAATAGATTTTAAACAGTCATCCTGTGCTTTTGCCAAAAGTGCCAAAAATGTTTTAGGGTTTACAGATCATGACCCAGATTTTAATTCCACCTTCAACAATATAAATTTAATACTCTGCATAAACCAGATTTTGATCCTTACTTTTCAAAATTTCAAATGTATTTTTTTAATAACAAAGTCAATAAATACACCTTCAAATCCCATGAGGAGGTTTACCTGACAATGTAAAGGGCTAAACAGCTCCAAGGATTTGATAATAATTCACTACAAGAATATTTCAGTTAGTTGTATTTGTTTTTTCTTCCCAGGCCTAACCTATTTCTTTTATTAAAAATGATAAAGACTTGATCCTGCCTCCATTTTAAACATCACTGCACCAGGTCTGATACAAATTTATTAATTTTTTTTTTCTCTCCTGGTCTGCTTCTCAGATGGAAGCAGAGAGTATTTGCTTCTATTCACACCATACACCAAACTATGAATATTATTTCAGTTATGATTTCCTATGTGTCTGTACTAAGGAAAGAGTGGAAATAAAGGACAAAACCAATAAAGATTCAAAACCAAAAGCATATGTATGGGAGAGTAATACACAAAACAAAACAGGGGCTGTTAAACAGATGACTCCACTGAATTGTAAAATATTCCACGTTTTGGCAACTTTGAAATGCTACAGTTTCTATATTTCATCTATTAATCATTTGTAGGGATGTTTTTTGGTTAGCCAAAAGACAAAGTGTTCCCTAATTGCGTTACTGGTTGTGTGCATGTAACTCCTGCCATAATTACGTCAACAAATGTGATGGAAAAACAAGGAAGCGGCAATAAATAAAAAGTGATCAGCTACCAATAAGCATCAGGAAAAAATGACAGATTCTTAGGCAAATAGCAATAAACTAGTCTATAAAAATCAGGAAACAGACTGGCTGAGTGTCTAGAAAATCCTAGGAATTAAATAAAGGACAATTTTGATGGAAACTTTTCAGACAAATATTAAATGCTTCACCGCTGAAATGAGTCAAACAATGGAAAGTTAAAAAAATCCAAACAAGTCTGTAAGAGACAAATCCCTGCAGATCATGAGCAGACAAAACTTCTAACACCAAATAAAACGTTGTTCCCACTTAGGCTCCACATTACCACCTCCCTTTGGGAGGGTTCAAAAATTGACAGAACCAGTTAGTCCAATTAAAAAAAATAATAAGAAAGAATCTGCATATTAAATTACACAGCTGTAAAGTAAACATAAAAGTCAGCAGAAGAACAGTAAAAATACCTTTGTTCATGGCAATATGCTATTCATTTAGTTGCCTGCAGAGTATCACTCATGAGTCCTTTAAGTACTGTCACAACAAATCATTGGAAACTGATGAATACACAGTCCAGGATCCCAAACAACAAACTATTACAAACTATCTATGTGTGAAAAGACTGCTGGAAATTCCTCTAAGCCTCTGTAAATAGCTTTGAGTGAGGCTGGTTGAGGGCCAGATGCCCACCAGAGACAAATCCCAGTTTTTAGCTTCATAATGGCTGTGCATCTCATACCCATAAAGGCTTTCCCCTTCTGAAAATGTGAGGCCTTAGTTTTTTCTCTCTCCAACCAGGAAACAAAGGCAATGTTACCTCTAGGTGCAGCCAGAGTATGTGCAAAGTAATAACGCTGTAAATATGATGTGAAGTTTTAAAAACTGGTTAAAATTTAGTAGTTGTTCTTAGATAGCTCTTATGGAAGCAGAGCAGCAAAATGAGAAGGCAGTCCAAATTGGCCTGGGCAACATGATCTCACCACACAGTTTGCATTTAAACTTTATGTTCCTCTATAGAGGTTTATATTTTATGCAGAGTATCTCCAAGAGCTCCACAATAGCAGCAGAAGAGCCAGTACAGTTATATGTGTATTACAAACACATGGCACTCACTTGGCTTCCTCCAGCTGGAGACACATCCTGAGGTGTATGGAGGGGGAAAAAAAAAAGAGAAATATATTTGAAATGTTAAAATTACATTTTTAAATTTTTGGGTCTTTCAGAATATGTTCCATTCATTTCCTTTGACTTCCCCTCATCTGTAAAATGGCCATATAAATTTATTTATTTTATATGTAATCATTAATCCATTGAGTGGAAGGGATATTCAGATTAAGGACAAACAAACAAAAGTTATTTCCAAGTATTCTGTAATCTTAACTATATTTGGAATGCTGATGCTTAGTGAATTGAGGTGCCAGGACTGTGGAAATCAAAACTAATTTGCTGAAGTTGCTGCAGAGCAATGGGGGGAAGGATGTCTGAGTGCCACGGATGTCTGAGTGGCTGGTCCTGTGAAATGGAGATTCCTGCTGCTGATCATTAAAACTGCTTTAGGAAAACAGGTAGGCTCAGGTGAGGGATTGCTTTCAAGGCGAAGGTGTGGCTGAATAGTGATAATCTTGCTCCCACAATGGGGCTCAGTGCACTGACCTGAGCAGAACTCTGTCATTTGAGTAATTTAAGCTAAACATGGCCCTTTGAAAGCACTTTCCATGCACAGAAATGAAATTGTTACATTTGGAAATTTTCGGGCAGTGTGACTCTACAAAATGTGCTAAAAATTTGAGGAGAGCCCTTTTTTTGCTTCTGATTTGCAAGATATTTTCCTATTAGAATTTGGAATATTTCCCCCCCTCCGAAGATCAGAACAGGCCAGAGCTTTCCATAAGAGCCTAACTTTCTTTAAATGGTGGAAGCTGTAGGAGCACAATCAAATCCCTCTATTTCTTTTCCTTCCTATTTTTAACGGAAAACCAGAAATAAAAACATGAAGGTATTTTTTTAGGGAAATCTCAGGATTCTGAAAATATGCAGAGCATTTGAACTCACAGCGAAGCAGAGTGTCTCAGACTGATTCCCTTCATGATTTTCTCCCCTTCTCCTCTCTTTTTTTTCCCTTCTTGTCTGAAACAAACTGATTATCAAGGCTTGCTCAGTCAGCTAATGCTTTACAGCATGAGAGACTAAACTCAGTAGACATTCTGCTTAGTTAACTGTGAACATCACATCTTTCCTTCCACGAATAGTGGTTCCAAATGTCAATAGCTGTTTTAGCCATGTTTGATAGGTAAAGTAATGTCTGAGATGGTGCTTCTCAGACCCCAGCTATAAATGAGGATTACCAACAATTTTTATGCATTTTGTTATAAACTGAGACCAACTGTGAAGTGACACTGACATGTACCAGCAAAAAACCGACAAAAATCAAATACTTTTCTATGCCAATTGTGCACAAAGAGTTGGATCTAAGCATTATTATAGCAGAGCCTTTCATGTTGCTATAGCCATGGTTGTGTCTGCATTTCCATAATAAAACCTATTTTCAGGGGGTTTATAACTCGGCTGTAAGAAATTTACTCTGTGCTCCAACTTGGCATAACAAGGTATCAACTGGAGAGCTGCAGTCCTCGAGCTTTTACATTCCCTGTCTGCTGCAGGAAGGAAGGATTTGTTTCCTTGCTTGTAGGTGTTTGATGAAATTCCTTCTGCAACTCAAGCATGCGTGGAGGACCTGACAATCCAAGATATGGTGGAGCAAATCCTAGTTCCAAGTGTCTGTCAGCAGAAGTCCTGGTGAGGAGTAGCTAGGGGGACTGCACATGGATCTGGGTACCAGGAGAAGTATGTGTGAGGAGATTTTCTAAAAAACAACCCCAAACCCACCTTTTGGTGTCCATTCCCTCACGAGAAATTGCTTATTGTAGCGCAAAAATTCACATTTTGCAGGACTGCATGCTTGAGGGGGAAAAAAAGTGGGAGAAGTCAAGCAGGAAAAACAGAAAAAAGAAATCAGTTTTTCAGAGAGTGGGGGAGCAGCCTGGCTTCCCACAAAACAGTTTCAGACCGTAGGTCCAGTCCTGCCGCAATGTTCTCTCTGAACACAGGGAACTACAGCTGCTGTGCAAGTGTGTGGTGGGAGAGAGAGGGAAGGGATTTCTTTCAGCTTCTATTCAGACAGCTGGAGCGTGAGAAGTTGGAAAATGGATGCATTAAAGCAGAGCCTGTGCTTAGCCCAAGCCACTGCGGAGGTTGGTACGGCAGGTAATGGGCTCTGAGGGACCCTCTGCGCAGCAGCTGCGCCGCGTTTCCCACTGGAGCTCTTCCAAGACGCATGGCTTTTTTTGTGGGGGACTGTAGGTAAGACTAGGAGTCAGGAAGTAATAAAATCTCATTATTACTATTTATTGTTAGTAAACATTTCTGCAATGGTAATGTGTGGAGGTGCCAGCCAGATACTGGCTGTTTCTGCATCTCGCTCTTTATCTCAGCGGGGCCCCTCTGTGACTGAGCACCAGGAACGTGTAGCCTTTGGGTGTCTGGACTTCCCTTTGGCTTTGCGTGGCCTGGTTGTTTGTAAGAGCTCGCCATCAGGAGGATGGGGTCTCGTCCTCAGTCCTGCCAGAGGAGGATCTGGCACAGACACCTTTGCTGTGTGACTACACTCCCCGGTACCTCTAACACATCACTGATTTAAGGAGGGAGTAGGGGGAGGGGGTGGGAGAGCAAACAAATCTTTACAAGCTGCAAAGTTACTATATCTACAAGGCACAGACAGAGGCAGAACCATGGGGAACACGGGATGGAAACAATCTGCAGAGCAGATTTGCCTGGAGCTATGCTGCCTTTGAAAGGAGCGATGCCGCTGGCGGCACGGGGAGGGGGACAGGCAGGGACACAGGGCCACACCTGTGTGACAGGTACCACCTCTGCTTCCCACACCGCCCTCTGCGGTCCCTGCTCTTACCAGGGTGGGATTCATACCTCAGGGGACTAGGGTTAAACTAATCCTTGTCCTCTCTAGACCGGGCAGTCCCTAAAGAGCTTTTGGACGAGTGGCAGCATTTGTTTGTGACACAAAGGTTGGGTGTCTTCCTCCCTTTACCCATCAGCAGTCAGGTGATTTTTCTATTCCTTCCTATTTCTCAACACATCTGGGTGGGAAAGGATGTCAGGGGGTGGAAGGGAGATTGAGATGCCAAAAGTGTTCCTGCCAGGCAGGAGGAGAAATGTGTCCTGTCTCCCCTGGGCTGTCCAGCCGTGCCCTGCGGTGCTGGAGGGAGCAGGGGGACACAGGTGGGTGCAGGGACCAGAAGGACCACGAGAATCTGGTGACCAGAGGATGGCAGCTGTCAAGGTGATGTCTCTCTCTCCCCCCACAATTTTCCATGTCACTTTAAATATACTTTAAAACACAGTCACTGCATCCATTGCATTGCCCTGGGGCTGGGCTGTGCTCCTCACTTGCACAGGGCAAAGCAATGCTGCCCTCTCAGGGAAAGGACTAAATCCAGGCCAAATATCCTTAAATACTGTTCAAATACTGTTCAAAATGATTGCAATTGTCTTTAAATGTATGTTCCTTAGTTTATCTTTATTTTTAAGCTACAGACACATTTGGTGTTTGTATATTTTGCAAATGTAATTTGAAAATCTACCACACAAGATAAATTTCCCTAACAAGATGTGATAGGAAATTCATGTCAGGCATAATAGGCTATCAAAGGAAATGCTGCATTTGGATCTTTTGTGCTATATATATGAAATGTACAAAGCTATTATAAATCCTACAGTAACAAAGTTGTCCATTTACGAGACGAATGCTGCTAAGAAAAGACTTCTGATATTCTGATTGCATTAAGAATAACTTAAACCCTGCTGGGCCAAATTCACCCCTGGAATAACTTAATTTTAACAGGGAGGGAAAATACATTTATTCTGTGTATTTAAATATTTTATATGCTGCAAATAATAGTATGATTAATTTGTATCTTGAGACTATTTCCTAAAGTATCTTAAAAAAATAAATGAAGATTTCATTTGGTCCCAATGCATATTTTAATATTTGGCTTATATTTAATATTTGACATTTTTCAGGTTTTAACTAAAATTTAGAAGGTATGTCAAGATGAGATTTCACATAAATCCTTTTTAAGAGTAAAAAAATTAACACAACTGTTCCACAGAAAGCAAAGTAACCAAGATAAATTGCTTTTATTGCAATTAGCTTGAAGCACATCCACCGTATCTTTAGGACTCTTTAATACATCTTTTGGGTTTGATTTGTTGTTTTTTTTTTAATTGATACATATTACTTTTGATTTTCAGTGAAGATTTCTTAAGATAGGAAAGGTGCTTCCCTAGGAATTCTGAAAAGGACCTTTGACTCCTCTTGGGCCTTATTTGCAGTGAGGAATACATCATATTAGAAAGAGGTATTAACGAGCGGGGGTTACCTTACAGTTGACTAAATATGGCTTTACTCTTAATGAACGAGGGTTTTTAACAGTGCTGTGAGGTAGAAAAATTATTTTTAAACATGCTGTGTCCATGTCTACATGAGGAGGTGAACCATGTGCAGCTCTACATGGATTAAAACACTACCTTCAGACAGGAGATGTTCTCTGGTAGACTTGCACTGCTTCTCTACTAGTGTGCACTAAATTCTGGTGAAAAACCAAGAAAAACCCCAAAATCATCTCCTTTTCATCTTCCCATTCCCACAGCCAATCCTCTTCTATGATCTCAGTGACCCTGAGTGCCATTTATGGGCTGGTGGGTGTAGTGGAAGGGATAACACGATGGGCAGAGTTTCCTACCACATTCTCCTTTCCCTCCCAAACAAACAGTGTGGATGAGGCTGGGTCCCACCTTCCTCCTGCCTTTGCTCATCCATGGATCTCTCTCTCTCCTCGGAAGATGGGTTTCACAGTATGCATAACCTTTGCCAAACTCTCATAGCAACAACCGTAAAATGGCTACATCTGCTTTTAAATGGATTTGCTAGGACTTATGGGATCTTTTTTCTTTCTTCCCCCATGTGAAAATGTACTTCCCAGGAATAAGAAATGAAAACCTGCAAGGAAAGGCAATGTGAGTTAACACTTACCAGCTGGAAGAGGGAGAGAGTGAGAGCAAATAGCAGCAAGTTCATTCAAAAGCTGTAGCAGCTTGTTTCTGTGAGATTCAAAGGATCAGTCCCAAAAAAGGCAGGCTGGGGGAAAAAAATCTGTTAGAGGGACAACTTTTTCCAGAGAGAGCTAATAAAGACCAGACAAAGAGGAAGGCACTGCCTGACCTCAGACACTTTGCTGCAGCATGAAAAGGCAGTACCAGCTGTACGAAGGAAGATCTGACCAGGTTGAAATGGCCCTGTA
Source organism: Dryoscopus gambensis (assembly GCA_013389985.1). NCBI lineage: Eukaryota > Metazoa > Chordata > Aves > Passeriformes > Malaconotidae > Dryoscopus > Dryoscopus gambensis. The sequence continues at coordinate 64,995 of WEIT01036308.1, read as the reverse complement.
ATATTTTACTTCTGCAATAGTTCAGGAACAATTCCAGAACTCTGACTGATTATCAGTCCAGTTCATACCAGTCTTAAATTATAAGTGCAATGCATGGAGCACTAACATGAAAAACGCTATTACCCGTGTTTAGAGGTAATGTCTGCTTTAATACGGCATGATAGCGTGTGTGTCAGGAGAGGGGTTATGGCCACATGCCACCTCACAGCCCGTTCTGCAGGAACACAGGGATCCCTCCAGCACATGTCCTCCTCCTGCATGCCTAATGACTGTCAGGGAGACCAAGTTCACCCCAAGGGCTGGGCAGATGCCAAGAGGGCTCCCTTCAGCAGAGAGGAGAAGCAGTAACAGCTGGTACCAGTTACAGCTGGTATTAATTAATACACCTAAAAGATGCCCAAAAGTCTAACAGAGCCTTCCTCAACAGATGCACCGTGAGAGGAGATTACTCTGCCGGAAATGGTCTTAATCCATCATCAATAATACTTTGATTTATTCAGTTTTCCATTTGATCCTAAAGCTCTGCAGGGTGTGTGCATTTCTCAAAAGTTCTGACAGGCAATGATAACAATAAAAAGTACGCCCAAGTTCCAAAATTAAAATGAAAACAGTAACCTCAGAGACTGAGAGTCCTGTGTGCTCTCCCTGGGAAGGGGCATCCGCAGCCTGTTTGAGGTGTAGCTTCTTCTTCCATGCAGAACTCACCTTGGGAAATGCTCTTCCACCTTGGATGCAGGAGTGTGACAGTGGGGGCTGGCCCCGGCCCCAAACCCCATCTGCCCACATTGCAGACCACAGGCTGCACCTCCAGACAACAGATCCCAAGCCATCCCTGCTTCTGTGAGAGCTTTCCTGCTTTTCTGCATTGTGCAGGGAAGCCTAAAATTCACAGGCAATTCGGCCTCCAAAATATCCCCCAAAACATCAGTGGTACCCCTGTAGCTGAAGCAAGCTGCTCATGAATGCCAGTGAGCGTCAGCACAGTCCAGCAGTGCTTGTCCAACAGAAATTAGTGATATCAGACATGATTCTTTGTTCCTGCTGGCATTCTCAAAGTTAGGGATCCAATGTTTGGGTAAGTTTTCATGTCAGCTCTAAAATACAAGGAAGTGCTGATCTTCTTTGCTAACTTGCCATGAGCATGCAGGGAAAACAGAGGATATTGGTGAAGATAAAGATACCTTTCCAATAACTGATCTGGAAGAAAAATCCATCAGGTGAGGGTTTTTTTGCAACTAAAGTTTTGAAAGTTTGTGTGTAAATAGATCATCAGGCATCACTAAAAACTTGGAATTCAAACTAGACTCTTTAGAAAGGCATACATTGACCTGCATGAATATATTACTTTTGTATGCATAATTTGGCAAGTCTGTGAAAATGGGCCAGATATGCTCTCCAGACACTTTTGGATGGTCACAGATTATTGTGAATCTTCCCATTATCCTGCAAAAAGACAGAAAAAGATCTTCTTACATGATTGAACTACACATCCTGAGTTTCATCCTCTGTTTACACAAATATTAGTATAGTAATTTGACAGAATATGGTAAATTTTCTCTTCCTGAGCAGGGCCAAAAGTAGTTTAACAGACTGAATATCCTGATGTTCCTATCACTTTGCTGTGGCAAAGATTGAAAAGCCCCACGTGAAATCGTTATAGCCAGTGTCCATTCAGGTTCTGTATTTAAACCTGTGTGAAGGTATCTAGGCAGGGTTTGAACAGCAGAGACTGCAAGGCAGAGTCAGAGGACAGTCCAAGCACTGGTTCTGCTACATGAGAGCAAGTGAAATAAACAGTCAACAGAGTCATCATTTGAACCTTCAGGCACATTTACTGACACTCCATTTGTATTCACTCTCTGCTATTTTCTTTTTATGGTAGACCAGTGAGTTTTGTGCACTGGAACCCCTGATGCGAGTACTGAAACCTGGTTTTGTGATAAAAACATTGCTCATGCCAGGAGGGAGCAGCACAGGACCCTTTGCCCCACCAAAAGTGTTCTTCAAATTATGAATTTTTGAAACAAGCTCCTGTATATGAATCCCACTGAGGAGCAGCAGGGATGAGGAAGCTCCTGAAGGATTGCTGTTCACCCCACACCTTCACTCCCACCTGTATTTCCTCTTGACTGATGAGGGCTGTGCCTCTTCAGCTTTGCTTGTATTCGTCTCCCTTTAGAAACTGCTCCTTAACTGAGCAATAAAATCATCCTGGGATCTTTCACAGTTGGTGGAGGCATAGACAGCTGAGTCACTGTGTGGTGGGCTGAAGATCACAGTCACCTCCCTTATGTGCCTGTAGCTGGCTGCGCGGAGAAATCAGTGCAGTCAAACATCTCACACAGGAACTTAAATTCTGGGCCTGAGTGTAGGAAGGGTAAATCAGCACTGGCTGCATCTCCAGTCCCCTTCGCTGCTCTCTGCTCTGGCTGTGGGCCTGGGGCATGCATACACATGTACAGGAAATACAGGGATATGTTTGCTTTTACATGTCCTCTGGGAGAAGGCAGCCCGTGCTCTGTGATTTACACTTCTGCTGAGGGGACAACAGCTCCAGTGCAGAGCTGTTGCTCAGGAATGGGCCCTGCAAAGCTTCAGAGAGGGTTTGTATTCGCTGGAGGGCAGCTTTGGATGAAATTTCCCAAGAGTGGGATCTTCTCTGTTCTCCTTTTAATGCACAGAGGAGACCACAAACAAACCCATCATGAGGGGATGGCTGCAAAAGGGAGATCATTATCCCAAAGTTCTGTACAGCTGTTCTTCACAAAATTTCTGTACAGAAGTCATTAGGGTATGTCTGAGAAATGTTTGCACCAGAATTTAAAAACCTCTGCTTATTTAAGGACTGATTCTCCATCATCTTGGATCTTGGTACGAATTTGTTCTCAGCAAGATTCCCTTTAAGCTGCTCTGTTTGATGACAGATATTCATTTATACAAATAAAAACCTTACAGCTTTAAATAGCTGATTTTGAATATGTGTTTCATAACACGCACACAAACATGTGAGTAAAACAGCTAGAGCAAAGAATTAATCATATAGCTAGTTAAGTTAACCATGGCCTCATTTGCCTTATTTAACTTATTCACCCTAATTGTGCTATTCATCAAACATACACAATGGAAGATTTAAGTGAGAAGTGAAAGAAAAAAGTCTATCTTAACATTTTTTTTAAAAAAAAGAAATCTGCCCATTTAAATGGCTAATCCTTTGCCATGGTAGCTGGGGCTTGGGGGGAAGATATTTTAACATACCTGAACTATTTATTCCTTTTCATACTTGACCTTTTTTGGCACTGGATTTGTTTTCATCGTTCGAAGAGATAGGAAAAAAAGATGCTTAGAAAAATTCTGGAAATACATTCATGCTAAAATTTGAAAAATAAATGAAACAAAGCCTTGTACATTAGTGGAGAGCAGCATCAACCTCCTGGCTTTCTGAACTGTAATAAGTAGCTGTCTGCCCAAGTTTCTTCTGTTTTACAAATAATTTGTTAGTATTAATAAAGAAGAAGTGAAGCCCTTCCCAAAACTCCAAATACAACAATCAACAAGTAAATATTCCCTCCTTTGGCATCAATTGACACTTAATATGGAGTTCATGTTATTAATGAGTTTGTGGGATAGAAAGAAACACAACCCTGAGCATGAGCTTCCCAAAGCCAAGGTTCATGGCAAACATGCAGTTCAGGATTCAGTGCTAAGAAAAACAGGGGACAAAATCCTGGAGGTTTTTCCTAAATGCACGCCCAACTAACGGTGTGATGTGGGAGATCAAATCTGCTGCTCATCAGAAATAACCCTGGTGACACGGGGGTGATAAGCAGGTGAATGTCAGGATGGCCCTGAACACTGCTGCTAAAATTCTGAGAGCAGATGATATCAGCAAAGGGGTGCTCCACGGCTCCTCAAGAGCAGCTGCTGAACTGACCAAAATCCCAAGGCCCGAGAATATTTTGGAAATGAGGGTCAGATTTCCCCAGCAGACCTTGGCCAGAGGGCCTCAGTGCATTCTCCTCAGACCTACCTGCACATGTCTCTGTTTCTCTCCTTGATGTCAACAGGAGTTCCCTGCATGTGGGGAAGAGCTGAATATTACTGTCAAGATCTGCCGCGCAGATCTGAGAGAAGAACTTTTGTCCTTGAGTGTTGAAAATGTAATGATCTATTTGATAGTGAGAAAAAAAGACAGAAACAGTATGAAGATTTTTAAAAGAAAACACACACACACACACAAAATCCAAGCAGCCTTTGAAGTCAACGGCTTTGAAATAAAAAGCAGCCACTTTACCAGCCTCGTGAAACATATTTTGTTAAAATTCTAGGTGTTGTATTTAAAACGGAGTTGGCCAAATTTGGCCGTCAGAGGCTCGAATATAACTGGAAGGAGAGATTTTATCTGTGAGTCTCAGGATATTATCAGTTGTTTTAAATGGAACTAATGTATGATGACACACCAGGAGATCTCACAAAGCCAGTTCCAAAGGAAAGTAGTCTGGGACTAACTGGAAATTAACTTTATGCTTTCTGTTCTGCTACCAGAAGAGCCATTGAGGCTCTTGTTTTACAAGACATATTTGATCCTTTTGAATGAATTAATGTTTGGATTTCCAAAGGGATTTAAGATTGATGAGGGACCAAGCACAACTGTCCTTTGATGGGATTTGGGAGCCTGACTGATTTAGTCTCCTTTAAAACACTCATACAGTTTGTTGCAGGTTATTTTGAGTACTGCAGGTACGGGCCACTAATGACTTTGGCCTGAAAGGAGAAAATTGCATCCGAAGAAAAAGGCATGTCCTAGTACATCTGCTAATCCCAGAATGGTACAGAGACCACCTCATTTTAACTAATGTATTGAAATGTGGAGATTAGTCTCCCTATGCGGTTGATAAATTGCATTAACATGATTAAAACCCCAACTAAACTGAGTCTCCTTTTATAGTTGATAGGGGGTCAGACTTCATTAGTCCTTCAGCGAAAGCAGACCTGCTCATTCAAGGAGGTGGAAATGTGCCATCCTCTGAAATGGCAAATATCTGTGTGGACAAATTGAATCTCTCAGTCTCACCGTTATGGGTGGGATTTTTAAAGGGTTTTTTTCCCCCAAAATGGAAGGTTGTGGAAGAATGCCGTGGAAATGAAGGACCCTTGCTGACAATATGTCTGCTTTGATGCTTTTTCTAATTATATCCCTTGTGAGAGCAGTCTGGCTCTCAGCAAGCAAGGGGAAGATAAATATTCCACAAAACCCTTATGGGCTTATCATGTAGACTATTGGTTAGGGACAGAGATACCTCCAAATACACATGTGCATACCTTCCACTCACATAAATGGAGAATCTCTGGATACAGGGAGAGAATTAATCCCTTTCTTAGCAAATATTGTTCTTCAATGGAACTATAACAAAACTACTACTGGCAGTTTTGGAGTAACACCTCTGCTTGTTGCTACCGTGCCCCTGAGGAATTCTTTGCGGTATGGACTTCATACTTTACCGCATTTTGAAACTAGTACATACTAATTCCCTTTTTTTCTTTCCTCTCCAAAACTCACACATCTTTTAAACTTTTACAAGAAAAATGAAGCCTATCAGTTCTTGCAACATTTCGTTTACATTGAAAGTGATGAATGTCGCTCCGTGGAGAGGACTTGCTAGAATGCTAATTCTTTCTTTGGTTTTAAACCAAAGCAAGATTTATGAGTGCACAGATTCACTTCCAAGATGAAACGGAGAAACATCTGCAAGATGAGAATTTACTTGCATTATTAGTGCTATTCCTTCTGCGCTGATGAGTAGTACAGATAATCCCATTCATTATAGACGTCCATAACTTTGCTTGCAAACATTTTAACTCCTTAAAGATTCTGACATAGATCACAGGCACATCACAGCCACAGCTTTCAGTCAAAAGTAGAACAGAAACTAGAAAATATACTTCCTGGCAGCACTTGGCACTGTTCTTAGGGCATTGCTGTCAGGGATCTCTTCTGATCTCACTTACACTACCCAGGGGTGTAATTAAAGGCTTCCTCCTGGAAGTAGGCAAGATTTAAACTGGCCAAAGGGAAATAGAATCACTTGAAATGAGTGGGTTATCACACTGGATCTGGTCATATCAGAAAAAACCCTCTCATCTTAATAGTGTATGTTTTTCAACACTGTCACATTTGCTGATTTTTTTTCAATTGATTTTTCTTGTAAGATGCTGTTGGGTTTTTTCAGGGACATCTTGATACTAATAAAAACTAAAAAAAAAGTTTGTGTTCAAGAGGAATATTTCACTCACCGCTCTGGCTTTGTTCTGATTCAATTCAGTGTCTTCAGAGGATTTCATCATATGTCTGCTTTTATTTTATTTTATTAACTTTCTGACACAATCATAATGGAATATTTTGAAATCGTCATTTCACTGTGCAAAAAAGAAAAATTAAAAAGTTAAATTTCTATGTCTCAATTACCAAGGTGAAAATGCTGCAGGACCAGGGAATCTGGGTATGTACAAGAAAATCCAACATAAGGATCTCAGCTAAAACCTTGGTTTGAAACCACACTTTCCTTTCAGTTTTTGAAAGGAAGGGGACAAACCACAGTTAAAGCTATCAAACATGTAGAAACCATGTATACATCAGAAACACATTATACATGTGAAGGAACACCTTATACATACCAATGAACACATCCTTACTGGGGCAAAAAAATAGTCTACAACATAATAAAATCAATTTAAGAATCAGGAGTGAACTTTCTTATCTCTCCAGGTCAGTATGAAGACACTGTCAGGCCTGGGCCAGGTTGCTGCTGCTGCTCCTTCTGTTGACCCATGGGAAGGTGCTAGCTTGTGTGGCATAAGAAAAATGTAATGAGCCTCCTGCCTGATGAAAATAAAGAAAATTGACTTCCAAAGGCTGCAACAAAAAACCCAAGGAACATGGTTTCAAACCAGTGCCACGCATTGTTACTTAATTCTCATCTCTGTTTCTTTACAGATGCTTTGGTAAGGTCAGGGTAGCAGTGAGATGTATGAGTTGTCACCTCACTATCTCCAAGAATTTTTATTAATGTATTATGTAAACACTTGGGGATTTTGTAAACAAAGTATCAGATAATTTTCTAGAAATGTGTATTAAAACTGCAATTTTAAGAAGCATAAGAATGAATATTTTTCTTGGAAGCATTACACAGCCTCAGAATCTCTCAGACTTGCAACCTAAAAGAGCAAATGTCACCACGTGCTGTCTGTGAATGGAAACCTACGTGGCAGTGCCATTATAAAACATCATCAGAAATAGATATTCTGCCATTCCTTATTGCAAGAGGCTGTTTTTGTGCTCTGTAATTATTAGTGATCCAGCCTGAATGGAATGTCTTGGGAGTCTTTTGAAGCTGCTGTGCATTCCAGAGCTGTGCTCGCTGGAGAGGATCCCTCTTCTCCACCTGTCCGTGCCGTGCCAAGAGAAGCAGAGCAGAGCTCTGAAGTCAAATTAAGGTGATGGTGCTTTTCTAGGAAATGCCTTGGGATTTTCCGAGAGGCTAAGTGGACTCCCACTGAAATTTGGGTGTCTGCCTCTCCGTGGCTTGTCTGAAAATCCCAGGCTAATATGTTAAGAAATATTCTGACTTCAAAAGAGGAGGATATGCAACCATAACCACTCAGGGGTTCTGATGCTGATAATGCAGTACTTAGAGGGGACTGCTCATGCTATCCAGTATGATAATACCAGAATTCACAAGAAAGAGCTGTGAGCCTCTAGCACTTACCAGCTGTAATACTGAACAGATTACACAGAAAAATCAGGCAAAAAAAAGTAATATGCTTTCACCTCACAGCAAGAAACGCTGAAGTTCAGGAAGAGGAAATGTGTATTAAGAGAGCAGGTTAAAAATCTACATTATCCCAGACTTTCATGAAATCAAAATGATAGGCACGATGCTAAGTTATTATAATGTATTTATTACCAGAATTGCTTTCATATTTAACTGATTTGGCCCATCTTGAGACCTGTTTTAAAATGCACCACCTTGTCCACCTTTCCATTTTCATATGAAAAACAGGAAAGCAAAAACTAATTTACTCAGGGAGACACATCGACTGTTTGCCCGTTTATCTCTTACAGACCACCCCTCAGTCCAATGTTGACAGTACATGATATTCCATTAATCTGCCTAATGAAAATTTAACCAGTGTTATAAACAAATAATTGGCTATTATCCTCTCAAAGATCCCGAATAAATTACTTCTGCTTATTTTTTTCCCCCTCTTCTCTCTCTGTGCCTCTTCCCCCCCTCCTGCCCCCACACAAAAGCCGGCTCTTTCTGACTGATGTCGTGGGAGCAGAAAAAAATCACTGTAGCTGTCGCTCTGCTGCTGCAGGCAGAGAAACCTGGGCTAGACTTAAGGGATGCTCACAGAGTGGCCCTGCACTTGCTTGGCTTTAGCTGTGGTTATTTGAAGAGGAGCTGGATGTTAGAGCTGCATCCCCACTCCCACCCCATCCCCTGCTCTCTCTCCCTGATTCCTCCGATCAATCTGCCTGCAATTACATCCCCATCTTCTCCAGCTCTCTGAAGATGCACAAGAGGCACAGCCACCTTTCCTTTATCACACTGGCTGTCCTTTTTACCTCTTGTGTGTGGGGGCAAGATAGGATTTTTTTCCTTCTAACAAGTAAAGGGTGGAAAACCTCTCTTCATTCAGAGCAATGAAAGCTGCAGTGCGCAGGGATGCCTGGTCCTGTGTCCACCTCCAGCTGCTGGGGGATGGGACTGAGCTCTGCTGCTCTCCTGCCTCCCCTCCCCAGCCCTCTACCCATGAAATGAGGAATAGACTTAGATAAGCCAAATATCTGACTCTTTTTTTTTTTTTTTCCCATTCAGCCAGGAAGACAGGAGTTACATACAATTTTCAGAAGAGTTTGTAAAAAAAGTGCTCACGAGATATATCTTTGCAATTTGCAGAGCATTTCTTCACAGGCAAGAAAATGGTCATTTCTAACTGATGCACTATGAGAGCTAAACCAGAGAAGAGTGGTTGGTGTTTTTTTCAGACAGATCCTGAGCTCTTCTAGGATATTCTTCATTGTTAAAACACACCTCATCGTTCACAGGTACTTTAATATAGTGCTGAACAAATAATTAATTTTATTTTCCACCCTATAAACGTACAGAGGGAAAAAAAGGTCTAAATAAAAACTTTCAAAATATTTGATGAACCTAAATAATTAATTTCAGGTGGGTTTTTTTATTTTTTTGATTTCAATAAAATTTCCTGGAAGAGCTGAAGTACCAATCACAGATCGAGCAAGTAGGAAGATGAGGAGCAGTTATCTCCTGAAGCAGTTCCTGATGCCTTCAGAATGCTGCTGAGAACTTCAGCAAAGGCTCTGCACAAGATCAATGTGTGGAACATCTCAGACTCTCTCTAGAATTTATTGCCAGCAGGGCAAGACAAGCAGCAGCTGTCCTCCACCTCAAGATGCTGATCTGTATCGACCTATTTTGGTTTGCAGCCCAGAATATTATATTTTGGGTTTACTTTAGTGTACACCCAGGCCAGAAATGGTGAAGGTCCATGCATGGTCCAATGGCCACCGAAGGAAGAGAAAACCTGAACCCCCTCACCTCAGGTTAAGGGAGTTTCTTCTCTTTGTTGGAGCAGGAGAAAATCAGACCCTAAGGAGCTGATATCGCAATCTCAGTGTGAGGGATGTGAGGCTTCAGGTCCCAGGTGTTTGGGAATGTGGGTTGTGGGATTTTCCTACATTCCAGGAAGAAGTTTTCCAGGGGGGAAGGTTTAACAAACCACTCAGTTGGCTCATGAGAACTCATCCCCTCAGAGGGAGAGGAAGAGGAGCCGTGGGAGATGTGGGCTGTGCTGTGCAGCCTTGCTCCACTCTCCCCAAACGGGGATAGAGAAAGCCTGGCAAAATCTGACAAAAGCCTGGTTCCAGCCTGGGAAGCCATGCAGTCCAGCAGAGAGCTGTGCTCTCCCCTTTTGAGAAGGCAAGCAAGAGCACAACCAGCATTGCATTTATCTGCAAGTGCTCAGACTGAGTGTAGAAGATGTTTGCTATAATGACAAATTAATTCTTGCTTTCTTACTTTTATTAAAATAAGCATCTTCTATCTTTTAACTAGACCTGACATATGCTTACATAGATACAACGCACCCTGTAACCTAATCTGCCAGCAATCTTGAAGCAATTAACTCCTTCTAATCTTTAGCTAACAAAGCCCACCATGCAAAAGGTCCCTGGAGAACAACACTCCAAAGGCCGCCGTAAGCTCCCTCTGACTAGTTTTGTATTACTTGGTGTGTAGGAGCTCATTGGAGTGCTCAGAGAGCAGGGATTCGTTTGAAACAACAAAGATGAATCATCACAGATCATAAGATCTTCATTAACTCCTTATTTCTCTACTAATTAACACAAAAGAAATGACTTGAATGGTTGACAGGCAGCGAATGACCCACAGCTCAGTGGTTAATAGGATGCAAATGATGCCTAATGAGGGTCTCTAGCTGCAGTCTGGGCATCTGGCCTACTATTTTTGTTGGGGATTTAGGGTGGGTTTGAGATGAAAATAGTTTAACGAATAACATAGGCTGCTGCTGAGTTCATACTATAGTCTGTGGATTTATGCATCCAGCACACAGAAGAATCAGCTTAAACTACTCATCAACAGGTTTGGATCCACACAAAGCATTTCACAGACAAGAAGTCTTGTATTCCATGAGACACAGCAACAACAATTAAATATTTCATGGGCTTTTTTTTATTCCCTGGGCAATAAAAATAGTTAATTTATAAATTCCTAATGACTTTTCAGTTTACAAGGGAGACAGATTCCCAAACAACTGTAATAGTGGCCTTTAAAAGACTTCATTCAAGTCTGTGTCCCATGTCTAATCGAAAACAAATTTGGGTTGCTCCATATTTTTTTTACAGAAACTATTTCCAGCTGAGTCTTTATGATTAATTAACAGGCTTTCAGGGAAGAGACACAGCACCATTATAAGTTCTACAAGTTCCTCCCTCACTCACAGAAAATTTTGGAGCAGCTTAAGGTTGAGCTTTTGATTCAGCCTCTGTGAGGTCCTTTTTCCTCTGCTTCTTCCATGTACACACAAAAGCAAGGGCTGTTGTAGGAGCGGACTATGGTGATTTCCCCTGTGCATACATGTTCTGCTGTGGCTGCAAGGTGGCCTAAATTCTCCTGTTTTTCACCATTCTCCAGCCAGAGGTTATCAGCCTTTCTGATATGATGGTACAGCCACTAGCATAGTCATTTTTATTACCGACTGCACGAGCCGAGCTGATGGAATAGGTTTAAACAGGTTACACAGCAGAGCTTTGCTACCACACATCACTTTGAGCGAGGGGTAGAGAGCACTGGCCCTGCTCTTTTCCAGTGATCAGGGTCACCCAGCTGCCAAGGGCACTTCTGCTGCTGCCTGGAGGATGCTCCTGCTTGGGGAAAGAGGTGCAGAGGTTTACAGGAGTCCATCCTTGGACTGGGACAGGCTTGTAGCAGTCTCTTGAGGTTGTTGGCCAACCTCCTGTGCTACCAGCTCCCATCACTTAGTGTCTACCACACTTCCTAGGCAGCTTCTGTGCCACCCACACTGCAGAATGAGGTGTTGCACTTGCAGCTCTCAAAATTCTTGTACCACTTCAGTTTTCCTTCCTTCTTCCTTTTTGTTTGAGTTAAACCCAAGAGAACAGGTTTTTCATTTAGTGGCTCATTTTAATTAATATGTTTAAATACTGCCTTTCATGCTTCAAACCAGCCCCTGAACAGGACCATGAAATGAAATAGATCTGAAGGATTTGAAGTGAAAAGTGAACTCTATTTTCTTTTTGTAGGTGGATTAATATGGAAACAACCAAATGGAGTTCTTTATTTAAATACATAAAATTTAAATGTGATCGTTTTCTCCCAAAAGATTCTACAAACTCTGAATGGCAGTGGGGTACAGATAGCATTTCCCACACACAATTCTGTTTCAAGTGCCCAAAATCTGTGTTGATTTTCCAGCCACATCTACTGTACGTTATCTGAAAAATCTTACTGTGTTTATACTCTTACATATTCACTGCTATAAAAGATAATCAATACACTTCTACCAAATGTACAGTTACAGTCCTGTGAGAAAAGCAAACATTTAATATCTTCTTGAGCCCTGTCCTTTAAAATAGTAGGTTTTCTTTTTTTTTCAATGTAGAATAAAACCCCGTTGGACCAGAAAATACATTTTCTTTACCGTAAACACAAGTTGAAAAAAACCCAGTGCAGCTCAGAGCCCTGCCTGAGCAGTGGGCTGGCTCTGCAAACCCCTTACGTTTCCCATTATTGTCAGCGTGCATCCAGGGAGCGTCAGCCTAAGAGCATTCAGCCATATATCATTCCCACTCCATCTTTTTATTGGATGCTTTCCATCCCGAGACGAGAAGCAGAGCGCACAAGGCGTGCTCGGGTGACATGCAGGAGGCAAAGCAAAAGCTGGTGTGACACCACCTTTGCTGGACATGGGCTGCTCCTCCCGAGGCACTTAAGGGATTAATGAAATGAAATTGTTTTTGGACTTGCTGCACTCTCTCTTATCTTTTAAATCCATAATGTCCCACAGAAGGCAAAATGTAGTAATTTTAGTCAGCAGCCTCTCATTAATTTTCTACCTTTGGGGGAAGGCACGTTTATAGAAAGAGGGGCTGTGTGGAGGCTAAGCTCAGCACATTGCTTTTCGCTTAAAGAGCTCAGCATGGCACAGCAGAGACAGAAGCGTAACATGCTTCAAACGAGAGACTTCTTTCAGAGAGGAAGCACATCTCAGCTGTGTCTGCAGCTATACACATCTTTATATATTTTTTTTTATACGTGTGTTTATACACACATATATATAAACCTATGGAGTCATCAGTTTTGAAGATAATATTTCAGGTTAAGTATTTTCCCACATTAAACTGATAATTATCCCCTCCTTTTCTTCCTCTGTCCCCAGACACCAAACAAGCTGGATTTTTGCTTCATGTATTATTTATGGAATGGAATTAATATGCAGATTCACAAAAACTTAAAAACTCATAATTATTCATAAAGGGCTTTAAGGTTATTTAGTACATATTTATGAAACTTTATGTTTGCTAGGAACTGTGTTTGAAAGTGCTGTGGAAGGGTGTTGACTGAGGTTAATTACTAGCATGGAGAGTAATCTGAAAATGATCAAACTCTTTGAATGAAAATATTTGTCAGTATTTCTGATCTATATTTAAGTGAAGTAATGGACATCAATAGCCTTGCAAATATATTCGGAAATGGCTCTGCAAGAAAGAAGATATGCATATCTAATGCAAACAACCAATGAGGAAAATGTCTAGTTAGCCACCTTTGATTGCTTGGCAAATGTAATAAATGATAGAGATTTATCCTGTTTGTTGTCCATCTGTCTCATGTTCTTATACAACCACACTCTTGTCTAGAAATTATTAGCAGCAATTTAAGGACGCCAGAACCCTCCAACCTTTTCTGGACTCACTCAGAAACGAGGTGAGAGCTATTCATGATAGCCAAGATTTCTCTAGAAGTTACTTAGGATAAGTACGGGCTGTATGTAAATAATACATTATATTGGTTTTATATTTACATAAATCTTTCTCTCTTATGCATAATTAACCTCCTTTCTAATCCATTGTGCTCAAAGGTTGGAAACCTGTAAAATGTGTTATGGGTTACGTGATGTCAAACAAGCAGCAGTGGCAGGAGTTCTGGAAGGCAGGAAGCACCCAAAATATTATTGCAGTTATAATGCTGCTAAGAGTTATAAAGGAGACTGATTTTATGACCCTGATGTGTTCATTGAAACCACTGGAGGTGAAGAGGTGTGGTGCATGTGACTGGGACTGTAAGGACTCTTGGGGCTGGGGCTGTTTCCTGTGAGAGAACAAGGAGAGGCCGTGGTGGCTCTGGAGTGACTCTGGGGAATGGCACACAGGTGTGTGCAACAGTGGGATGTGCTGGTGGTCTCACTCACTGGAGCTTCCTTAACCCATGCTCTTCTTCAGACGTGCATCCACTGAGGAGCTTATTACCCAGGATCTACTTCATGTAAATAAATATAGTACATGTGGTTATTTATTTGATCATTCCATGTGTAAGCTGAAAAAAAACCACTAGAAAGCTCTAGATACTGATTAAACAGCACATAATACCTCAGTCATTGGCAGCAATTGTATGGGATGCTCTGGGAGATGTTCTAGAGACATGCCAGGCACTGCTCACGTTCATCTTTTGGGTTTTGAAAACACAGGGTTCACCTACAGTTCACTGAACACTCTTCTGCCTTTTTGGGATTCCTCCATCAGACCTCAAGGAGTGCACAGGGGCCCCCGTGTCCTTCAGCGGCTCTGCAGCTTCTCAGAGACTTCATCTCTGGGGCTGTTTCTGTATCTCTGGTCTGCTGTGGGCTAACACAGAGTTCCACAAATAAAATCCCTAAGCCAGGGTGCATCAGGCTCTTCCTCTTCTGCTGTGACCCTACTCTGAATCTAGGGAGGAAAAGGGGACTGCACAGTCCTCTCCCACATAGGAGGGCAGATCATCAGGCAGAAAGTCTCTTTCTTACACTGCTCATGGAGGAGCAGTCCTTGCGAAAGATATTTTGAAATAAATGGAACAATAATATAGGCATAATAGTTGCCCTAAGTGCAATGACTATAGCCTGGATAGATTTGTAATCTCTTTTAATAAATACATTAAATTATTTGAAATAATGTTCTATTTGCCAACAGCTTACTCCATAAATATATATGGAATATAAAATAGGAAAGATTCCCTGACATAATTAAAATTGTACAGCCAAGTAAGAGGCAGGGAATAGTGTTATCTTTTCAGCTGCAAAATATTTTACAGAAATATTTCCCACAGACAAACCCTCTATTTACCTTTAGGGATGGTATAATTGCATACTGAAGAGAGTGAAGCTCTGAGGCAGCGATGTCAGGTGTCTCCATCTCCTACCCCCTGCTACAAGGGGAGCTCAGTGAAACAAACGACACCTCCCTTGTTACCAGTGCTGAGCCTTCTCCCTCCTCCAGACACCTACACAGAGAGAACCCCAAATGCTGCACAGAGATCTCATTCACCTTGCAACAAACACACACACCTTTGCCATCCCAGAGGGGTAGCCTGCACGTTCATCCTCTGTGGCAAAGGGTAAAATGCCACAAAGCACATGCCGGTATTCAGAGGGGCTCAAGGTGCTCAGCAGAGGTTCTGGGGGGCTTTTTGCTCACATTCATCATCTCCAGCAATTCCAGCGCTCTCTAAGAAGAGCTATCTGGCACCTGAGCAAAGGACCTGAAGGTTACAGCAGTGGGTTTTTATGCCAGAGACTGTTTATTAGACTGGGTTTAATATGTGCTGTTCAAGTGGCTTAAATACATTACTTCAAAGGATTAAGTTTGCATTACAAAAGCTATCAATCATATGGTAAATTATTGATTAGAACTATTCTTAACTTCCAATGTGTTTTGTTTGGAGCATTGGTGATTTATATGCAGGATAACACAACAAAGTGAAATCCATGGTGTTTTAGGATCTCACACTGGGTATTACATCATCCCACCTAGAAACACCTATTAACAACACTGACTTTTCACTGTCCCAGAAAATTCATTTGGAGGAACTGTCTCTTTGCACCATAAGCTATTATGTCTAACATTAATTAAGCTCTCAAATTAACAATCGATACCAAAAAAGTAAATAAATGAAAGCAACAGAATTTCCATATCCAGGTGATTTAAGTAGTCCTTCTGACCCATTTAACCACCTGAATTTTAAATATATTTATTGAAGCAGGAGCAATAGATGAGTTATGGGTGCCCAACTAACAGGTAATTCCCAGGTATGCCGTGGAACCGTGCAGGCAAAATTCACTTCAAGCAATGATGTGCTGATGACAAAGAAACACTCCACTGATCTGTATCCCTGTTTCTTGGCTTTCTGCTTAAAAAATCCCCAAACCCAAGAAAGACAGGGTCAAAAATGCCCTGTAACAAACTGAGGTGATACTGGGAACTTGCCTTCTGCCCGAGGAGGAGTGTTCAGTGACATGCAAGGCATCGTATTCAGCTTCCCAGCTGCTGCCTGCAGGAGGTCCTTTAACATGCACAGGAAGCGTCCATGTGGGGAATTATCCCAAAGCAGCCAAGCTGCTGTAAGCTCCCACTATCTCTGCGTGCTGCCTTCCCCAGGAAAGGCTTTTGCAGAGCCAAAACACAAGGTTGGAAGGTGGGTACGATGGCACAGGTGGGAGGTGGTGGGAACAACAGTGTGTACAGAGTGTAAGGGATACAGGGGAAAGGAGAAGCCAGTACAAGCCCTTTCTGGAGAGGTCACTTACTGTGCTTTTTGTAGTCTCCTCAGGGTGACGGAAAGACTGCAGTTTGTTCCACAGCCAGGTGTTCTCTGAGGAGCCTGAGGTGTTTTCAGCTGCTTTTCATGACCGGGCAGTGGCTTCAAAGTGACATGATTCCTTCAGACTTGCTGACTTCCAAAAGTAGAAAACAAACAAGGCAGTGACTTTGTGCCCTGTCCCCTTCCCTGGGGGACTTTAAGTAGTCCCACTTGGAATCACCTAATCCCTCTCCCCACCAGAACACAAGTAACCTAACAACAAACCCATAACTCTCACATTTCCTTCTCTGCACCAGGCATCATGAAAAACAGGATCTAAATGCATCAGGCAGCAGGTTAAATTCAAACAAAGCTTAGATATCCTGCAATGACCTCATGCCAGCCCTGTGTACAAACTGTGTGCATGCAAAAATGTAAAATATGGTGTACTGTGTATGTGGGCACAGGCAAGACAGATGCTCCCACAAACACTCCCACACCTGCACACCTGCACAGCACTTATTTACATTGCTGTGTGCATAAAATACAGTGTATTCTCTCATTACGTTCAGTGGGTTTTGGATCTGATCCATCTCACAAACACATTGGGCTGTATCTCACACACACAAATTTTATTTATGTAGATACCTTGTAAGTATACGTCCTATCTTTGGTGGAGGAGTGGCTGAGTTAATTTATCAAAGCAGTGCTTATTTTTGCTGATAGCAAAAAGAGTTTCTCAGCTTTACTCTGGATCCTTTTTGATTCTTTTTTTTCTCCTTTTTTTTTTTTTTTTTTGGTGAAGCACACAGTGCTTGTTTTGGGGAACTGTAAACACATAATTCCAATCACGTAATTTTTCAGGCCAAACACCATACCATAATTTGCTAGGAGATGCTGCAAAATGCTAAACCATGGATACCTACAAAATACAGGAGAGCTATTGTAACTGGAGAACTGTGTAAATTAGAATGATCCAAATGTCTACTGAAAATAATTATTATATCTGCATGTATTAAATTAGAGCTTAAAAAATTTTTCCTGAAATTGTGCTAGATGGAAACAGAAATTAAATAACATTTAAACATTGAATTTAAAGAATGTTAAACAACGATAACTATCCAAATTCTTGAACATCAATTCTAACTATCACTTGCTATGACAAATATTCAGGATGCAGTAATCTCTTGCCCTTTCCTAAACCTAAATTTAATGGGGGTGAAACTGCTCCTAAACAGTTCTCACTCAGGCATCAATTACATCACTTTGTGTTTGTTATTTGGAGTTACTTCCACAGCCAGTACGTGAGTGATGCCCTTGACCTCTGCCAGCTCCTGTATTCTGCCTTGATGCTCAGAGATAATCCTGTTAGATCATGGAGCTCATCTAAAAAACAGCCAAAGCCAATGGAAAGGCTCCCAGTGGCTTCAGTGGACTTTGGATCCCTCCCATGCCACCGCCAGGCTGGGCTGCACTCTGCACACCCTGACGCTGCTCGAGCTGGTCTCAGGCCGTGCCCGCAGCGCAGAGGCAGCGCGGCAGTGTCTCCAGTAGCGTCCTTGCGGCACAGCAGGCAAGGCTGGCAAGACGCAGCGGAGAAGCACAAAGCCAGCTGCTAGATGCGCTTTCCCCTGTCAGGAGGCTCGCGCCAGACAGCCGATGGTTGGTCAGAGCGTCGCCCAAGAGCAAAGGAGGTGAGAGAAGCCACTTGTGTGGGTTCCAAGAGACTTTTATTCTTAGAGGGTCCAGAGACATATGGCACACAAAATGGCCGAACAGGCCCTTTTCAAGGGGGGTGGAAACAGGGAACAACCAATGGGGTACAGACAAAGGGGAGGATACAACCAATGAGAGAACATGAGAGGCGGGAGTTATAACAATAAACCAATCACAAACCGAACTTAACAGAACTTTCTAGCTAAAAAGGTGGAACAAACTCGGGGGTGCCACCCAGTGGGTTGTGGCCTACACCTCCATACCGCCCATCGACCCGCCCTCAGACCCACTGTCTGAGGCGGGAAAATCCACCCACTGGATGGCCAGTGGCTGATTATAGGCTCGACCATCATTGCGAGGCCTCAGCCTAAAAGTAGGCTGAGCCACCGCCACAACACCCCACACTGCGAGGCTGTGAGCTGTGGGATCGGATCTGCTCTCTGTGTAGCACCAGACGCACAGCCCTCCACTGCTGTGCACGCAGCAGATTAAAGATCCAACTGTGAAGAGCTGCTTTGTTCAGGCAGATCCAAACCTGAACTTTATCAAACACAGCGCTGCAGTGCAAGGGTCGGGCTGGAGATCAGTGCACATACAGGAAGCAGATGGGATGCTTGAGTTTGTGTCTCAGATGCAGCAGAGCACAGTGGGGTCTGGCGAGGAAGAGGAACAAAGTTCTTCCAAGCAGCGTAATTTGTAGGTGTTCTGCTGGTCTTGCACCTATTAGGTTCATAATTAGTACAAGAAGTGGAGAATTTGACTGAAGATCTCTTAGTGGCTTCACAGAAAAATCAAAGTTTCATAGTTTCTTCATAATTCAGCCTGTGGCATGTGGAGCAAAATATGAGCAAAAGTAATGCAACCCACAACAGGCAGCGTGTCACTATGCCTGGCCTTTGTTTTCAGACAAGACAGTCATTTGTTTTGCTATTTTTAGGAGGGTGCTTTAATATCCTCTGCCCCCGTCCCTCTCTGAGCACTTGGGAGCAGGACCTTCCTCAGCACGCGCTGCCCAGTACGGGGCTGTACAGAACAGGAAAGATCAGATCTGCAGAATCTAATCATTGTGGTCCAGAATCTCTGCACCAAAGCTAAAAACTAAAGAAAATCAAGGGCAGAAAGAATCATGCTCACAAAATACAGAACACCTGGGTAGGGGCTGAAAGAAATATTGCTGCAGTTCCTCAACAAATTAGGCTATTCTGACACAGAAATAGGTTCTAAAATGAAGAAGCGGTGCCAAATATTAGAGAAACTGTGGTCAGTCTTTGAACTCTTACAGATAACAGACACTGGAGTATTAAAACAACAGAGGCACTCATATCAGCTGGGGAACTCCAGTATAATTTAGTCTGAAGTTATTCACAAACATTATCAATATTTCTGAGTTTACACTCGCACCTTTGACTGTTGACTTAAAGCATCCAGTCTGGTTCATACTACTGGAAATGTTTACACTTTGGAATCTATTATGCATAGAAAAATTAGGGATTATCTTTGACCTGGGTCCCACATATTTTTATGCAAAACTAAATAATGGGGTTATTTATTCATTTAATCAATTCCATATATTTGCCATAAGCAGGCTTGATTTCTTCTGAGGTCACAATCAACATCACACTTTTAGGAGGACATATGGTTTGACTGCTAACACAGATATCCGAGTCAGCATTCAAACAGTCCGGAGCTTTCCTATCTTTCCTCAGGTTAGGAGCACTACCTGTTAATATGGCCTAATCCTCATGTGGAAACATCAAAAGGAAAGTCACTACTGGGGCAGTACAGGCGTGTTTAACTCTTAAATGTGGAGGGATGTTCGTATTTGTTAGGAAGGAAAAAGGAAAACCACAAAATGTTCTACACTCGAACACAGAAAAAAGTGTTTCAGGCAGGACCTCTTGCAGACAGATTTAGGCTCTCTCTGACCATGATGTGCCTGGGCAAAAGTGGAGTGAAAGGTAACAATCACTGTCCCTGTGTTCTGCCATGCAGCAAGGCAGCTGCCCGAAGGGAAGCACTGCCTCTCTCTGTGTCAGACATCTCTGCACAGCTAAAATTCTGCTCTACCATACACTTACCTCTGCCCAAACTTCATCCCAGTACCACAGGAATAGATCTGTCTATTTCATGTGATCTCTGCTTTGGAGGACATCATCCGTAGCTTTAAAAATTAATGATTGCTAATGACCTGCAGTCCAAGAATCAGAAGCTTAGAGAACTTCATGAATATCTTGGGAAAATGAATTAATTGTCTTTTTCATAGTCTGTTTGGCATTGCTGTCAAAAGGGAAATGGAAAAGCAAAGAATGTAAAACATATTTATCCACTTAAATCTATAACTAAATGGCTCTAAGGAAAATGAAAGTATATTCCTTCCTTTTAGAAGAAGAGTAGATTTGGTTTGAAAACAAGACATATCCCTTCTAATGGGGATAGTTGATCAGTAAATCCTAGAAGTTAATGCATCTAAAGATTTGACTATCATACTAGGAGAGAATTTGTTTATTCCATTCAGACTAACCAACATATTTCACAGAACTTGCAAGTCATTCTGGTGTCAACATCTTCATAAAGAGCTGTAATTTTATTATTACTGGCAAATGCCTGGATGCTGGTGAGGGAAGAGGCATTATTTCCAAGTGTGAGGAGGAAAAGTAACAGTTAATGTAACAGATACCCACCACAAACAACAGAGATCGTCAACATTTAATGACTGGAGTAACCATATCCTCCTTCAGCTGATGGAGGTTGTATAGAAGCAGATGGAGTAAAATGCTAACAAACACTATGTACCAAATGTAATAGCAGATGTGAGAGCTCTTCAGGATTATGCCTTTGTGAGACTAATTGCCAGGGTGCCTGGAAGTTTTAGCAAGCATCGTTCCTTCCCCCACCCCTTCTCCCTTTCAGCCAGTGCTTATATTTTATTTATTTATTTAGGTTTTAACACCTCCTCTTGTGATTTGCAGGCAAGAGGAATCAGTTTCAGTATCAGCACAATGCCTCATACAACACTCCCACAGCTGAACATCTGCTTGGCAGAAGGCTGCTGGGAGCTACATGCCAGTTTGGGGACTCTTTCTTGTAGTTTGTGTGGCAGAAGTAAAGTATTTCAAGTATTTAAGGGCTCATGGGACACAGCAGAGAACAGGGATCTGTGAAGATTCATAAGCTGTGCAGAATCTCCAGTGAAACTGATGCAGTCTGGTGAGAGCAGCTGAATGTTTGTACCAAGCAGGGATGTTGGCCTGGCCTCAGGAGTGTTCAGATGGTGCTGCCGACTGTGCCTGCTGCCCAACGTGAGCAGAACAAACCAGGCAAGTGTATTCTAAAATGTAAGAAAGGCCTTTGAATTTTGTGCCTGGCAATTAAAACTTGAGTACAGAGGCAATGAGGGTATTGAAACACTGGCACAGTTTGTCTTGAGAAGCAGTGGATGCCTCATCCCTGAAAGTGTTGAAGGTTAGGTTGGATGGAGATTTTAGTAACCTGGTCTAGGAAGATCTTCCTGCCCATAGTGGTTGGACTAGATGGCCTTTAAAGGAACCTTATAACCTTAAAAATTATATGATTATATGATTGCCTGAAAGAAATTAAACATGTGAAGGGGCAAAATGTTGCTCCTCCAGAAAGAGAGGTTGTAGTTTTGTGGAAGATCAGTGTATAAGAAAAAAAGGAGAAGCTAGGAACAAAAGTAGCCTGGGAGCGAAAATCTTTGGCCACAAGAACAGTGTTGCTGCAGGAGGCTCCCAAGAGCTGGGCAGGTGGTGGATTACAGTGTGGTGAGACATTGCACTGTGAACGAGACTTAAAAGCCAAGTCCCTACAGCAGCTGCACCTTGCAGGTAAGGTGTCCTCAGCAGGTCAGGCAGAGGCTGCATTTCCTCCACACCTTTCTGGTTGCCAGTGGAGGTTTCATAGTTAAACACAGGCTTGTGGCACATTATGTGCAGGGGTCCTGGTACTTAAACTTCATCTGAAACAGAGAAAAAAAAATAAAGCTGATCTATATTTTCTAACAATAAATTGCAGGTGGATACTCCTTCCCAGGTGCAGGAGAAACTCCTCTGAGGTCTGCAAGAGAGTCACAGGCTACTGAGTAGCAAAATACTGGCACAAAATTACAGGAGCTGATGGAATAGCACAGAGAGGAAAGGAAGGCTGAACTCTGCTCCTTGTCACAGGCTCCTCTGTGGTTACTCCAAAAACAAAGCTAAGAGCAGGTGCAAGAATATCCGCCAGTTAGAAGGTGCTATCCGTAATAACGAGCTTTTCAACCAGCTTCAGAAAAGGAATGTGGAAAGCAGAAATGGACTGCAGGGGAAAATAGAACAGAAATATTTGAGGAAAAGGCTCTTAAGATGGGAACTAATGCAGATCATAAAATCACAGAATGGTTTAGGTTAGAAGGGACCTTAAAGATAATCTAGTCCGAATCCTCCAGTCATGGGCAGGGACATCTTCCACTAGACCAGGTTTCTCTAAGCCCAACCTGGCTTTGAGCAGTTGCAGGGGTGGGGCATCCGCAACTTCTCAGGACAAACTGTGCCAGTGTCTTGCCACCCTTACAGCAAGAATTTTTTCCTAATACCTAATCTAACCCTGCCCTCTGTCAGTTTGAAGCCATTCCTCCTTGTCCTATACTTGACAAAAGTCCCTCTCCACCTCTCTTGGAGCCCTTTTAGGTACTGGAAGGTGCTGTAGGATCTCCCTGGAGCCTTCTCTTCTCCAGGCTGAACAACTCCAGCTCTCTCAGCCTGTCTCCATAGCAGAGGTATTCCAGCCCTCTGATCAGCTGTGTGATCTCCTCTGGACTTGCTCCAACAGATCCACATCCTTCAGATGCTGCAGCCCTGGAGCAGGACACAGCACTCCAGGAGGGGCCTCACACGAGTGGAGTAGATGGGTCGTTACAAATAAACCCCATCACTATATAATAGCGATATCTCAATTTACAGCTTCTAAAATTAAAGTTGCATTCCCTCTACTCCCTGTCTCTGTTAGAAGATTCAGGTCCTCCCCCTGGCGAGGCTGGATTGTCCTTATCAGCAGCTCAAGGCTTTATGTTGCAGGGTGAGTAGTGAAAGATCTAAATGTAACTTTGCATTTAACTAAGGGGAAAATAAACCAGGGCTGGTATCTGTGAAAATAAACCCGTAGCAGTTGAGTGGGACTGAGATCCTGTCACCAGCTGAGGCAGAGAGGAAACCTCTGGAGGCAGATGGGGGAGCAGGGGCCTAGGCTGGGGGTCTGGAGGTGATGGGGTAACGGGCTCAGACCCTCCTGGTGTCTCCTGGTGGAAGCAGTGAGTTCCTGTGTTTGTTGCATTGGTGCTCAGTGGCTCCCAGCAGCTCTGAGTAATGCCAAGGATCGGGTAGAATTCCCAGAGAGGAGAGGGAGAATTCCCAATAATCAGAGCAGAGAACAGAGTCCTGTCCTAAGCCCGACTCAACTCCCGTTGCAGATTTGCCTTCAGTCAAAAGACCTTGATTTTCCAAGTCAGTTGTAATGCGTGTGATTGTGGCCTTACAGGTAACTCCAAGGTTACCTGTAAGTAACTTCTTAGTTTGCCTTATAACTATATATTTTTTTCATTTTTGCTGGATTTGTCTCCTGTATGCTCCTGTCAGTGATGTGGAAGAAGATAATGGCACTCAAAACATTAATTTTCTCTCAAGCAGGTTTCTCAACGCTTAGTTCAGAGAGTTCATCATGTTTAAAAGCAAGTAATTTTGTCGAGTTGAACCCTTGGAAGTTTATTCAAAATAATATAGTATCAAACCATTTTCCAAGGTTAGCACATTTAGAAACACACTCTTTTTTTCCCCTGCAGCTGTTTGTGTAGCCCATGAAATGATTTGTGCACGTGTGTGTCACCAAACAAATGTTCTGGTGCCTTTCCCATAACAAATAGTCTGCAATAAGGAATCTACATCTACAGTCAGACAAGCAAGTGATGCTGATGCGTGTTACAGCATGCTCTGAGAGCCAAACTCGGTCCTCTGCAAACCCCAGTAAAAATAAACTGCATCTTTGGAGTTACCTTTCCAAGCTAAACTAAGAAAAATTGATGAATGTAGTTCCATGACGAGGATTTAACGCACAATAGATTTTTTTAAAAAGTACCCAGGAGTCTTCAGGCTGATATTATGCCTTCGCTGGTCTTAATATTATTGTTTCTGTCTCATTTTAGGTTATCCTCCAGTGTTTATTATTAATTCAAATTCTCACCATTAAAGGGGAGATATTATCCATATGGTTGACGTGCTGCTCAGTATGTTCATGAGTTCTCCAACGTTTTGATTAACACTGACAGAAAACCCTTTGAAAACATATGGCCCTATATACATCCTGTCATTTCTAATAATAGGGTACATTCTTCAGCACACTTTCTTAAGAAGATGAATTCAGTCATATTTTAGAAACATGCTAATACTTGGTTAATTAGTCCTTTGAGGTCAGGGGGAAAGAAAAGACTGAATGAAAATAAACTTTTCCTTGAGCAGACACCATGAGCACTGAAGATAATTTGTGCGGCAGAAAAACGTGATATCTATGAGTAATGGTCTCTATATACAGCCAGATTTCTTAAATCAATTAGCTCCTGGCATATTCCTGAAGATATTCATGCTCTGTTTGATATGCCAGACTCTTAAAGCTTTAGCATGAAGACTGATTTTGATGCTCATTTCACTGATTAGGTCAGTATCTTATTTCTGGTGTTGAATTCCTGTATTTATACCAATTGTTTCCCTTTTCTAACACCTTTGGGATATCACAGGATCTCAGCACTCCTCTCCCTTACACAGGCAGGTCTGATACCAAATCTAGCAGAGATATTGTTGACTAAAATTCGCTTTGGCTCGTGCAGTAACGTGGTACATTTATATGGCAGAATTTACGCCCAGAGCTATTTTCACCACACCTATTCTTCTGGGATTTTCATCCATTCCTCTCACCATGATGATGAAAATTCTCATCTCTGTGGTCTCTTTTAATCATATTTTTCCTCACAGAGGTACTTGTACTACCTATCCTCAGACTTCAGTAGTTTCAGATTTGTTCAGAGAGAAGTTCCTCAGACACATATTCTTAAAAATTATACTTTAGAATGTGACTACACAAGAATAATCTACTTGAAGATTTTGTAGCACAATAACACAAATATGTTTTTAAAAGGTGATATATCAATTTTGTACTTTATAAGCCTGAATATTTTCATAGAGCTCACACATTCAAAAATATACTCAAGTTCTTTCCACCCAAAGATGTATCATTATTGTTAATGCAGACAATTACTGATGATAAAATTGCAAAAATTCTATTATAATTACTTCAGCCAGCATCTTACTTTCATTTCTTACTTTTCCCCTTTCCTCCTTGAGTAAAACCCCAGAGAAAAACAACTTTATTCTCAAGAGAAAATTCAAAGAGGACTTGATTTCCCCGTCCTTTTCTTCTCCGTCTCATCCGCCTCTGTTTGCTCCTGCTCTTTTTCCTTTGGGAAAAGTCCCAGTCTGGGCTACATCAGTGAAGCATTTCTGGGCACAAAGCCATCAGTCCTCATGAAACTCCATCTCTCACTGTTACTACAGATAGATTTCTCTGAGCCCATCAAATCCCTCCTTCTCTAGACTCCTCTCAAGGAAAATCTCTAGCAAAATTCGAGGTCTTTGTTTGTAGGGATGGAGGTAGATGAAGCTTGGTGTGATTCAAAGAACTTTGGAAGCTGCAGGATGAGGCTAAAAACACTCCACTCTTAAAGGACAGGGAAGTTTTTCAACTCACAGCCAAATCTTACCCATTCCACAGAGAGCAGCTCTTCCACATCCTTTCTCATGGAGTCAAGACAACAGAAATAAAAAGCATATAAACCTTCTCTACTCTTTTTCTACTCCTACATGCATGTGAACAGCGTTTACAAAATTGATGCCCAACCAAACACCTTCTAGAAAATGGAATATCCTCTTGCACAAGTAATACTCTTTTTAGGACCTAATGGGAGAAAGAATAAAATGCCTCCAGTGGAGTTTAGCAGGGTCATTCAAGGCTTGTCTACGATTAAAAGAAAGGTAGGATCATAAGAGAATAGTGCAAGAACTAGAATAGGTTGGAAACCCCCAACACTGATGGAAAATTTAAATAACTAAAAAATCCCCAGCAGTCAAAAATTGTATTTATGGTTTTTTTGCCAAAGTTCTGTACACTTTCTGCGAAAAATTTTAGCCTGTTGTACTGAGCTTCAAGAGAGTACAAGTTTACTTCAAGCTCTGTCGTTCAAATAAAGTATGCTCTTTTACACTTTGTTTTGCACTGATATTTTGTGCCTGCCTTTTCAGAGCTGCCCCTCCTCCCAGCCTGGCTTTTTCAGACCTTGAGAGACATGAATTGCCTTCAGACCAGGGACATACGGCTGCCTTGGAGATAACTGCTCACTCCTATTAAAACTGTGCCTGTGTTATGCTGTTTATCTCATGATACTCCTTAAGTTACAATACTGTTATTTCACTTTTTTTCTTCGGTTCTACATTATTTAAACTGCTGCACATGATACTGAAAACTCGAAGACTGTTATCAGTTTAGGAAAAGGGTATTAAATGGAAAAGATTAAGATTTTGGCTGGAGTCCAGTAAGCACTTAAATGCATGAGTAACTTTACTCCCATGAGTAGTGTCTTTGACGCCAATGGGACCAGCCATGCATGGAGGAGCACGTTTGTGTAGACTTTGGGGGGAGCAGGTTCTGCTGCAAGAGTTCAGGTTCAAAACTTGGGCCTGTTTAGGGCTACGCATGTGCCCAGGTTTGTAAGACTATAATGTACCATATCTGTTCACTATACTTTTTCCAAATGTTAGAGGTCTACTGATATGTTACTGTTTTTCCCCTCTAAAATACGAGGTTTTTTTACCAGGAAGAAGAAGAGTCAGGTTTCAGTCTTTCCGAGAAAATAAAACAATTAATTGTTTCAAAAACCACAGAATACATATTTTACTATGAGGCCTTATGCTTGTTAATGCCTAAACAGGTTCTCTTCAGACTGTAGGAAAATAAAAAGCCAGCAGTGTACCACAAAAGCTTTCATTCACCTCCAGCAAAGTCACTGGTGTTCTTTAACCTCTTCATCTTTTCTGTCCCAGTGTTAGTTACTGTTCTCCACCATTTCCATCTTAAGTAAAAGATGTGCACAAGCTGAATCTATATTTAAACCATTTTCTTCAAGATTTGTGCTGGTCACCAGTACCCCTGAAAGACAGACTGAAGTCAGGTCCTATGAAAGACACCAAAGCTGATCTTTATTTTTTCTCAAATAATGCATAACAACTTGTAATTTTTTTTAAAAATCATCTAATGAAAAGGTGTATAACTGCCTAATTAAGGAGCATCAAAAAGTTAATTTTAGCAATTTTTCACTGAACAAATCATTGCAATATTACAGAATCTAAATATTTAACTTCAGTTTGTTGCTAAAAATTACTGATAAGAGATGTTCCTCTATCCTCTATTAAAGCAGGGGTTTGGTAGCCCCTAATGTGTCATTTCCAGCTACCAAGAGGATGCTGCAGGGATAAAACCACACGGTGACACAAGAGGCGTAGCCATACCAAAGACGTTGCCTTACAAAGGAAAATGGCATCATGAGAGACCTGAATTGAAATTTCTAGAGCCTGGCCTAATTCAGTCTAACACACTGTAAGCACAACACCTGTATCTTCTGCAAATAAAGCACCATCCACAGCCCGTGTCATCGTGGCCTATGCAAAATTAAACAGAATTGTGAAAGGCTAAAGGCAGTAGATTGGACCTGTCTTTCTGCATCCCTCTCATGATGCAGTTTTTGGGGTTTTGGGGTTTTCTAATTAAGTTTTTAGTTCCTACACTGAAACTCACTACTCATTCATAGACCCTCAGACAGGCCAGGCCACTAAACAGATTTTCCTATGATGATATATGTTTCTGAAGTGAAGTATTCTTACGTCCAGCTGGCTGAGTCGTGACCAAAATAAAATCAATGTGCCTGCAAAACTTATTTCTAAGGGTGATGAAGCTCCCTGCTAGGGATTGCAGTGCCTAATTTGCCAGATATTTGTTCCCTAGCTATTATTGCCTGCTGAATATTTTAAATCCATTGTAATTCAATATCCAAGCCAAGTCTAAAATAAACCTTCTATTTTTTTTTCTTTTAATCATTTTCTTAAAAGATATTTTTGTCTTCAATCTTCCATTTCAATCTTGGCCTTTTAAAAGGCCATCTTAAACTTTAAAAGCAGCCTTAATTACTAGACACTTTGTCTCCTACTTGGCAACATAATACAAGATGAGGAAACTGGATGCAGAGTCTAATAAATTTGTAGCACCATCATGAAGAGGCAATAGGATGCTACATCCAGTTAAAACCAGGAAACAATTTATATGAAGGCCCAGTAACACATTATTGTACCTCATTTTTCATTTTTCTCAAATTTTCTGAAGTTGGCTAAAGGCAGAAGCACGTTCACTAATTTTAAAACAGTAGTCAAAAAAACAGTGCTTTGTTTTGAAAATAAGATTTTGAAGGATTTAGACTTTTTGTAAATACTTTTTTGGTGAGAGCTGTACATGTCTATCTTCATCTTTAGAGCAACTAGATTTAGTTGGGGAAAAAGGTGACCTTTTCATTAGCTTATGTGACGAAAGAATAGGAATTAAATACAGTGCAATTCTCTCATTAGAGAATACCACTAATTCTATTCCCACAGTTCAAGTCCTATGAAAAGCTTTAAAAAGTGACACTGGAATTTCAGGAGGGAAGGCCCATGCCTTATGTATAGTCAGATTACTTGCTCTCAAGAGCAAGGGAAAAAAAAAAGAGTGAATCATTTCAAGAAAAATATTTTTCTTTAACATCTGTAAAGAATGACAAAGGTAGAAAGAAATCTTGTCAGTGAGAGAGGACTGGTGGCAGCAAATATGCAAGCAGTCATCTCTCCTGAAGTGTGCTGACACTCAGAAATGGGGTGGGGACTGAGATCTGTTGTGTCACATGTCCCTGTTCCCCGCGCCTTGCTCCAGGAGGAAGGTACAGACAGGGTACGTACAACTGCAATAGGATTCCCTCCTCAACAACCCCTATTTAGCCACCAAATCTTCCTGTTTCATAAAGGAGTCCCTGACTTAAAAGAGTTATTAACCTCTTTGCTCTGCTTCACCAACTTAAAACTTTTTATTTTTCTCAGCCTATGTGGTGGCTGAGAAGACACTCATTGTACAGTGAGGCCTGAGAGAAAGCACCAGTGATTGCTTCTGGAAAAGCGTGCAAGGAATTGTAATGCACGTCTTACTCCTTCCTCTGAGTTTATTTCGCTTTAGGGATTTGGGAGTGGATTTAAACAAAGCTTTTAAAATGAATATTCCCATTTTTAAAACACTAAGGTGTGAGGTCTGCTGGTGGCCACAAGCTGCTGAGGAAATTGTGACTATCTCTGCAATGCATCACAGTGTGAAGCGTACTTGTTTTTTCAGGTCAAGAGGTGGTTGGGGAAAACAGGAGGCAGCAACAAGTTTATTTATACAGCCAATGTCATCAATACTGCCTGTGCAGTGGGCTCTGGAAACATACATCTGTGTCACTTTTTTATATTTGCAGTCATGGTGTGTCACCACATCATCACACTTGCAATAATTTTTTTTTTTTGGCTACACAATATCTGCCTTGGTGGTAAGGGTTCCCTTAACATCTCTGCAAACTTTTTTATAACCCACAGAGCACAGAAGATACGCACACAGCGTGTGATCCGCGCGTGCCTGCACAGCAGCCATGCTCAAGTGGCACTGAAATGCCAAACTTCCCAAGGGTCTCCAAGGACACGGCAGGGACAGATGTGAGGGTGCCAGGAAAGGCCGGAGGAGGAGCTGCACAGCCCACGGGTGCCCGGGGTGCTTTCTGAAGGAATCCATTCCAGAGCCGCGCAGCATTTTGCTTTCCAAAGCACTGCCCATTGATTTTTCTGTATTATTTGTGGCACTGCACATCTGCCCAGAGAGGAGGAAGGGAGAAGGGTGGAGAAGCATCCCAGCACTCTGCTTTAAGCACCTAATTCCCTTTCATTGACAGCCATGCTGCTTTATCTAATCACCAGAGAGAGATTTGCTGCTCCAGAGGGCAGCTGCAGGCAGCTGAGTCAGGTCCTGGAGCTGAATTGCCCCCTGAGTGACAGCTGTCAAGAGATTTGCCACCAACACCAGCGAGCCCAAAGGGTTTCCGAACACCTTTCATTGAACAGAAAGTCTTCTGGTAGGATAGCTTTAATGATGGAAGGAAAGATTTGATTTGGCTTCTATATTAAGTCCATGATAGTGTTAATCCTACAAAAATATAAAACCTCCAGAATTTCTCTCTAATAATTGTAAACACTGCTTCCTTTGTCAACTTTTTGATTTATTGGAACTTATTATGGAGCTAGACTTTATTGTATTTGCTTATGATACCACAGTAATCTTTTCCCAGGCTTTCACTTTATTTTGTTACATTTATCTAGCAAGCCAGATTCACACTCCCACAGTAACCATATGGAGAAAAGCCACAGAAGCTGTTAAGTAAATTTAATTACTGTTTTGATGAGCTCATATTTTAATTATGTTTATTGATTCTGTGTGTGTTGAAATAGTTTTAGCATTTCAATAAAAAAAATGGAATCAATATACTGTAATTACTGGGCATTCTATAATTTTTCTGCGTAATTAAAACTTTCATATAATATTTTTAACACTTTTTACTAATCTTTCAGCTGTGATTGGCTGCATTTCCTCTATGTTTAGGTGAGCTTTAATTTTTGTTCTTCCACAATGTGAAGCTAAATTTAGGACTAAACATCATTTCCTCTTGGACTTCCCTAGGAAATTAAAAATAACATTAATATGGTATTTATTAACACATCGCCAGTTGTGACACATGGATAAATCTTCCACTTGGAGCTGTCATGACAGGATTTCCATCATTGTGTAACAGCTTGATGAGCAAGACAGCTAAGAAAGGGATTCTTCATTATTCTTCATTACAGTAGCTGGAATTTTATCTAAAATGGTAAAACATATTTTTGGACTTTAAAAAATCCATACACTTCTAGTCAGGTAAAAAAAAATTATTTACAGCTGTTGTCAGACTTTTAAATTAAATTTTCCCTTGGATAGATCTAAACTTATGGACTATTTAAAATGATAAAGCAGATGTAAATACATGGGCACTTGATCCGCTAGCGGCATAATGGAAAATTTTTGTTTCCTGGTGAAAGAAAACGACTTTGGACACAAAGTTCGGCCGAAAGCAGATGTGACCACACACCTGAGTGGAAGTTGGCAGTGACAGGATTGGCACTTTTAGCAGAGGGACCTGAACAGAGGTGGCACTCACCAGACACCAGTGTTTCAATGATGTGTTCAAGTCTCGACATTCCAGGATTTGTCCCGTGGTGAAAATTCCACTCTCAGAGGAACTTCGACGTTTGTACCCATGAGGTGGTGAGCCTCAGACATTTCTCTTTTAACCATTTCTAGGTCTTAATTTCAATTGTATTAAAAGCAAGAAGCAGGGTCATACCACTCAGTCATCAAGCTCATTTTTTATTTATCTGCACCTTTGCATGCCCCCTGGAAAAAGTAAAGAAAAAAAGAAGAAAAGAAGTCAGCTGCTTGTATTTTAAGACTTTGATTGTAGAAGCATAATTTCCACTCTTTCAGGACACTTTTGAATCTCTGACAAAATGCTAGAAGGTTACTCTGTGCTCCTCACAGTCAAACTGGATTTGTTACACGAAGAGTTATTCTTGAAGTATTGCACCCTTGGCTCTCAATCTCCATCTTAAATTACCACAGAGAGAGGAATATCTTTTCTGTGGAACTCATCTTAACTTGACCTTGGGCACATAACATTAGCAGGGCTGGAAACTGGAAAACTGAGGAAAGAGAGAGGAATTCACCCATTTTAGTACTGTATATTACCTGAAGGTCATGAGATTGCTGTGAGAAGGGGCAGAGCATATGACTCTGGTAACAAGAAGAGGTATCAAGAGCTGAAAGAGAATATTTATGGGAAAAAAAACCACGTGAGAGCAACCAACAGAGCAACCTGAAAGAAAAGGAGAAAGGACAGATAGGAAGAATGCAGAAACAACACACAACTGTCCTTTTGGAATGAGATAGGCCGCAGTAAGAGAAGGTTCATGTGTTATCTTGACCCTCAGAGAAAAGTCAGTGGAGGAGGAGGGGACAGGGAGATAGGACAGGGGCACCGAGAGGTGGAAGCCTCATTTGGGAGCACTTAGCAGGAGGGTGAACCCTGGTTCTGGCTGATGCGCCTGGTCCAGACCGGGGTAGGCATTTCCAGGAGTCAGAGCACTGGACTCTGCAGAAATTGCTCCAGAGCCTTATCTGTCTGTTACAAAAGAGATTTCACTGAGTTTCCAAACCTGGCTGGAGAATCCTGCTGCAGTAGTGGACAGCGGGAGGGATGGGGGTGGAAATCACCAACTGGAGCTGGTGCTGGTGGCACCTGAATTTCAGTGTTCACCCACACCCAATGTGAACATCCTTTGGTGTCAGCGATGTTTTCATCAACCCTCAATGCACATTTTAGACAGACTCGTTTCTGTGTGTATTTATAGACATTTTCTTTCATGCTGTCTGCAGCATAATTCAAGTATATTTGTTTCCTTTGTTTCTGACTCTAGTTCTCCTCTGCCATCATTTAATAACGCAGTTTTCTCTCAGCATAAAACACGTGCTGCATATTTAAATATGAAACACTGAGCAAATAAATAGACCTGGGAAAATGAAATGGGAGAAGAGTTATGCGGTCCTAGTTACTTCCTACCACCATGCAGAGCTCTCCATTTCAGGATAAAGGGTCAAAATCTCTGCAAATACACCACTACTTAACCTATCTCCTTCTCTTGAATTTGAAGGAAATATTTTTTTTCTGCCATGGAAAAGACAATCTTTCCTCAGGAAGGACTGTTTGGTGTCTGTTTACTTCTCCAGGAGTGGAGAGGATGTGCAGGAGGATTTATGAGGGTATTATGCCTGATTAATTTAAGCACACATTATTCACTGAAGTAAAAGATTTCAGATGATTGAGGTGGTAGTGGTGAAGTGGTTGATTAGAGTAAGAGCTGTCAGCTCTATCAATTAGGATCAGGGTCAGTCATAACCTTGAATTTCTTGGCTTTACTAGGTGCAACAACATTATTGTAGTTTCAAGATAATTTCTTGGGGTTTTTTAACACAAAGCATAATAAAAATAATTCAGAGAGCTTGTTTTTTAGTCCTGGGTACATACATGCAAACAGTTTTCAAAGGACTTGTTATTCCTCCACTAGGCTGTCAGGGTTCCTACAAAAAGGTTTCTCTCTAAGGGATAAATACTCATTTATAAACTTCTTTTCAACTCTGTATAGTTTGCCTGAGAAGCCAAAATAGGTCCTGAAGTTCTGGTGCAACTCCAGACAACCACGTACATAATTTTCAAGAGAGCAGCTACATATCAGAAAATCTTTTGAACGTTGGTAAATGTGTAAACACACCACATATGTTTCTCAGTGTAGTAACTCAGCTGTTTCATTTCTCTCTTTTGCTCAATATTCAGCCCCTTGAGAGTTCCGACCCTGGCTCCAGTTTGGCAGTTTCACACACATAAAAGTCTTGTTCGTGCAAGTTTTGTGAGCCACCAGACAAAAATATGATATTTTTTTGCTGACTTTTTTTTTTTTTGTGTTGCAAGTCTAAATCAGAAAACCACAATTGTGTATGAGAAACATAATCAGGCCCAGCAGCACCCAGGAGGTAAATTTAGGACCTCTCTTTCCTTAACATATCTTCCCCTCTAAAATCTAAGATCAATTACAATTAATCAGTTTAATAATTTCATCACATCTAACACTTTTTTTGTGAAACAATGAAGCCAAAGACTTCAGGAAAATTTACAATAGCAGTACCTTTTTAGATCTGCTGAATTTTTCCACACTGTTCCATTTTAAGAATTAAGCATTTCAGTTTAAAC
This sequence comes from Dryoscopus gambensis, assembly GCA_013389985.1. Taxonomy (NCBI): domain Eukaryota; kingdom Metazoa; phylum Chordata; class Aves; order Passeriformes; family Malaconotidae; genus Dryoscopus; species Dryoscopus gambensis. The sequence continues at coordinate 30,855 of WEIT01036308.1, read as the reverse complement.
ATGTTTTCCAAATGCTACTCAGACTAACCTTAATTTCTTGTTCACTATATTTTATTTATTGGTTATTTATAGAATAATACAAATTTACTAATTGACACATTTAAAGTAAGTACTGCTGCAGATCTTTTTTTCAGGCATGTGAACAGATTCCCAAAATTTTGCTTTGTAAAACATTAAGAGTCACAGGCAGTTGCCTCTCCTTACTTCTTTGAACAAGAAGGTGAGAGGCCAAATAAAATGACAGTCTGATTCTTTATGTGTTGCTTGCTGAGTGATCCTCATTTTGGGATCATTACTGGGCAGAATTTGTTTTCTTCTCTTGGCTTGTCCATAGAAAGTCATATTGGGGGTTACAAAACAAAAGGAAAAAAAAGAAAAAGGAAAACAAATAAATTAATAAAAATAAAAATAACTAAAAAAATTACTAATACTATCAACCTCAATTATGAGGAGATATATTAATTATAACAGGAGTTTTTCTCTGGATGAGTCTGTAAATTTCAAAGGACAAGAAGAAAAGGTGCAGCAAAGTCATCAAAGCTGTCCTGATATCAGATGCTGCCCAAAACAGGCTCTCACATAGACATTGATGTCACTAAGTCTCACAAAGAGTGGCACAGCTGCAGTAAATGAAACTTTTCTAGAAAAAAGATTGCAAATGGTGTCAAATTAATTATATCAGACTGTCTCAGCAACTGTGAGACATCCCCATATCCTGCTCACTGCATTTCAGGGAACAGGAAGGCTCAGCTCTGAACTTGCGCCTGTCCATGCAGAATCCTACACACTCACATCAAGCCCTTCTCCCTTCCCAGCATTAAAACCTTCTAAAGAGAGGTTGAGAATGAGGGATGCACACTGTCCTCAGTGCATCTGCCTCGGGACACCTGTTTTACTGACTCCCTCCTCCAATTTGTGGAGAATTTAATTTCAGGAAAAGTAAAAGAAACCCTCGAAGAAACCAACATGAAAAATACAGAGCCCAACTCCCGCCACATCGAATTTCACTGCAAATGCAGGAGCACACGAAAGGTGTGAGAGCAGCAAAAGTACTGGATTTCATTCTGCTCCGTGGGAGATTTATCTGTCAGTACTTGCAATGCAGTGAAAAATTCGTGTACCAAAGGCTACCTTCAAAAGGACAAGGTAAAAGTGAAGGAAAAGTCAAACTAACAAAAACTGCTAAGGTGGCTGAACACTTTTGCCATCCGTCTGTTCACAGGCTGTCAGCTGGCACAAATAATTCCCCTTACCTGGGGGCATTTCCCTGTGTACCTCTCCTTCCCCAGTTCCTCCAGCCACTCCGAGCAGGTCACTGGGGAAGGGGAAATCAGAGTGTTCCCCATCATAAGAAGAAATCAGAGAGGGTACCAAGTTTCACTTAGCTTTAGATTAGTCTAAATTAAATAGAGTGGCCTGGGGAGGGGTCTCAGCCTGCGGGGCAACCTGATAGTGAAGCTAGAATCACAGTCTATCTATGTTCTAAATTGATGGCAATGAAAATAATACTCCCCAGACACAAAAGTACACTTGTTTTCAGATTAATGCATCCTGAATGTGAGCTTTTCATCTCCTTTCTGAATGACTTAACGTGTGCTCGTTCGCCTCGGCCAGAAACTGAACTGCAGGTTCATTATTTGGAAACTTACTTGCTCTGAAGTCCGTAAGGCCAGTGGCTTTGGAAGATGAAAACTGCTTTCCACAGGCTCTCATTTTGGGAAAAGCTGGTTGCCCACGGCTGCCAAATGCATTCCCAGTGAGCTCCTCCATTTGCATGTTCTGTTTGGGCTGAAACTGAGACAGCAAATACCAAACTGTTCCCAGGCCTGATCCAAGGATCTCCAGTGGCTCCTTGCGAGGGTAAATGATGAGTATGAAAAACAATTCCTGCCACTCACTGAGGAGCCCAAGAATGCTGCCAGCTTGCCTAGCACTGCATGTTCCCTCTTCTCAGGGAAGAGCATTCCTATCTGCCATAACTGCCAGATCCCACGCTCAGATAAATTAATTCCTGGAGTGCATTGTCAATTAATATGTGTAATGGATGATAATTTCACAAATGCTCTAGCTTCATTTTGTGTTTTCCAAACTGCTATTAGTACAGAATCACATTGTTCTTTGATTAATAAAGCAGGACTTTTTTTTGTACTTTCAGATGTTGCCTTTACAATAGTACAGCTCTGTCTTTTTCTCACTTATCTGTGGATAGAAGATGTAAGATAGAAGAAAGTTGTAAAATACGTCTGTCAAGATGTGCTTGAAATTACTGCTCTTTCTGTAAATGGAGAATTATTACACTAATTCAGACACAGATGCTTTGCCAGACTTAGCTTCAGTTCAACTTGCAATGGAATGGGATATTGAAAAAAAATAAAATTGAAAGTTGGATTGGAAAGTCAGAACAGCATCATCAGTTCATTCCAAAAGATATATTTTCTTACTGTCACAACATTTTCAGATGTTCTGGCAACACCTGACTTTGCAAAGTATTCCAGTTCTGATAAATGGTGTGTTCTGAGAGAGCATATCTTGTACATGGTCTCTTAAAAGCTTCTGCAGTCTGATGTCATTTTACATTTCTCTTTAATAGACTAACCAAATTAATGGGACTTAATTCCAGTATGTTTTTCCCTGCTATTATAACTCTGCACAAGTAACTGTTTTAGTCTCAGCTGATAGAAACTCCCCAAGCACATCCGGTATCAACACTGTCAAACCAGACCCGCCGTCCCCGGCCTTGTTCATTCACCTACCTTGGTCAAACCACCTTCTTTTTCCGAGCATTAGTTTGTTATCTCCCTGCTATCTGTGCCTGTGGCTGTAACTCCATCCTGGAGAACACTAATTCCACATCCTGAGAGCCAAAGTAAAGCCCAACAAGTGCTGTTTCAGAGCCCTCAGCAAATGGCAGCTGATTCACTGATCCCTGCCCACCCAAAATGTTCCTTATGCTCCATATTGTCACTGCAAGTGCCACTCCTGGACGTGCAAGATTGCTGTGCTGTTTCCACAACCAGCTGGGTTTTGAAAATCCTGACTTTTTAAACACACAAAAATCACTTTGATGCTTGGAAAAAACCTGTTATCTTTTTTTTTTTTTTTCCTATGATGCCTACAGTGATGAAATGCACAGGATAAATTGAAGATTATTTGAAGAACTGACAAAAACTCCTTTTCAGTTCAGGAATTCCCCCTCATACAGTGGCACTGGTGTTCAGTCAAGGAACTGCAGTATCTGGTCCTGCATCAGTGAAAGCCCTGGCTAGCGGTAAGAACATCATGCTGCAGGACAGGAACACAATGGCACAATTCAAATTCCTTTCCTGGTAAATCATAGAATATCATATTTTAGGATCCCAAACTCTTCACAAATATATGAGCTTAGAATATTTTAAGAGATTTCTGTAAGCTATTAATTTATTGTGGTCTATTTAGCGATTGCCGTGTAGTACAGGGCACGTTTCACAGTTGTCTTGACTACAGTCAAATCGTGAAAAATAAACAGGCCTATTTTCATGCATTCATAAATAGAACAGATCTAAATTTAGCTTAATAAAAGCTGTTTATTCAAGTACTAAAATGCTTAGAATGAAACACTTATAAGCGAATAATCACGTAAAACTTCAGACTTCAAGGTTGCCTTGGCACGACTCTGGTTGACCTCTCAATTTTGACTTGGCAAAGTGAGGTAAGTTCACTCTGTTTCTCATCTGTGTCACTGAAACCCTCTGACCAGAGCACATAACCACATCTAAACCAAGGCTTTTATGTCAAAGGCAAAATACGTAATATGAAATTAGCTAAAACTGGTGAAAAGAAAACATAAACAAACTGAAACCACATAATTTCCAAATGATTATATTAGCTCTGACTTGGGGAAAGGGCAGGTATGTACGTCCCTCTCTGTGATTTTTGTCTGCATTTCAGCATGGGCACTGGTGAGCCACTGTGAACTTAATCATCTTATCCAGTTCATTCTTTTAGACTTCATTTTAGCAAAGCTTAAAATTAAAATTAGTCTCAAAAATAAAAATGTTGGGATACTTGAATTCACTGGAGCTGTTGAACACTGGTTAAATTTTAAAATCGATGCTGGTTAAACATGAATTATCATTTTACTTACGAATTACTTTTTAAAACTATTACAATACAGAAGAAATGTAGAGTTACACAGCCATTCACTAAAATGAGATTCCCCAATCTAGTAGTTATTTGACTGAGCTAATATTGAAACACTTAATAGCATTTAAACAAAAAATGTTCAAATTTCTTTAAAAAGTAGTACTCTGATCATGAGATTTAAATTATCATATTCATTAGAGAAATCCTGTGCTGGGAGCAAAACTCTAACACTGTAGTGAACCAAATTGACACACAGAAATATATTTGCCTTAAAAAGAAGATAGGCACTAATGTGGGATCTATTGGCACATGGAAATATTCTTTGTCAGGACTACTGTATTTTTTTTCCCACAGCAAGTTATCATTTAACTTTCCCCCCCTCTCTTTTTTTTTTTTTTAATTGAACAGACAATTTTTTGAAAGAATGAAATAACAGCAGTTTTCAAACCACAACAAGAGCAGGCAGCAAAGAAATGCATCTTTATTTTCATTCTAAACACAAATGAAAACACGAGTGTTTATTTTTAAGCCCGAAGACCAGAGCACCTAATCGATCCTACCTGGGAGACAGGGGCTGAATAAAGGGCCATTATGCTTGGATGAGATCTGCAATTGCCTTGAACTTGCCAGGAGTTGGGGTGGGGGTGTCCCTGTGCCCCGAGCCCGGCAGGAATGTCGCTCCCTGCGCGCTCCTGCGCCCGCATCTGCCTCGTGCAGCCCTTGTCGGCCCCGGCTCCATTTCACCAGAATAACCTCGCTATTCATCAACAATAAGGTTCAAATTGTACTTTCTCTTAACACAACATTAACTCTCAAAGAGCTGGAAATTCAGTATTCTGTTCCCCGAGCTTGGATTCCAAATCAGTCACTGAGAACATTATATGAGCAGTAATCCCATTAAATATATCATCTTGCAAATATCTAAATCCAGTTAATTAACTTGTATTGCAAAAGAACTCCAAGATATAGTTTTCAGCGAGCAAACTTACATTTTAGGTTTCTAATTATGTCAAAAATAAGTTTCATATCTCCTTTTCACTTAAAAAAATTAGAGTAAAATCACCCAAAAATCTATAAGCATCAGCAGAACAGGTATTACAAGAAAATTGAAAAAATCTGAGTGTTCCTTATTAAACTCTATTTTTGTGGAGAGATTATATACAGTAGAAGCCCCATAAATGTTGACAAAGACAAACACTGTCTAAGAAATTTGAAAACATTCTGCACTTATTAACTAAACTGGAACAAATGAGTGGACAGGACATAACTGAGGTCATTTTGCTGTTCATGCTGAATGCAGTATTGCAATTCCTCCACTTGGAAATCTGTTTACTGAAGGCTAGAACTGGAGCAAGTTTCCCAGATCTTTTTTCTTTTAATGTCCTGTTAAAAGGTCTCTTTTCTGTACATGCCAGGCAGTGTTGCAACATCCCTTAAACCAGTACTGCTTTATGATTATAAATGAAGTCACACGTGATTTTAGACAGAACTTTCACCAGTTTCAGGCATAAAGGAGGAGGCCTTTTGTTTTTAAGCTGTGGATAATCCCAAAGACTTAAAAAATGGAGCAGAAAGGCTAAACCCTTCTGTCTTTTAAAAAGACTGACCACAACAGACAACATATTTGCCTATTAAAATAGAAAAGAGAATATTTTAGAAACAAATCAGCCACAGTATGTGGTTTGCTGTTTTATTAATTGAATTCTACTCATATTAACAAGTATTACTGCTTTTTTTTCCTTTAAATTATGCCTATTATGATTTCTCTTATGAAAATAATGATTCATGTTTTAGATTGAGTTGTGTGAACATGAAACAAAAGCAGTATGGAGTAAAACTGAAAAGAATTCTGAATTATTTCCCTCCAGTTTATCAGTACTTCAGGTCACAGTCCACTCACCAATTATCCAAATGGTACCCAGTCTCAAAAGAGCTAATAATTACTTACTCATCAAAGGAAAGCTTCTGGGATTCATAAAACCTCCATAGCCACATCCTCACTTTAAACTGCAGTGAGCTGTATCATGGAATGCAGCGTTGCTGGCTGAGCATCACAAAAAGTCAGGGATACATAAACAGTGTTATTTCCCCCCCCGTTTTGGGGAAATTCATCTCCCTTCCTAGCTGCCCATTCTCCTTTTGCCTTTATGTGTTTTGCTGTTGTGGTTTCTATCTACTGCCCTTGCTCAATTCCTTCCACTGAAAACTGTCATTTCATCCCAGCATTTAGGACATCTGCCTCAGGGGTAATTCAGAGCTCCAAGATTCCTTCCTCTAGGCATCTCTCCTTTGCTTGCATGATAGGCTTCTAATTTTGGATCTCCTGGAGCAGCCCCCGACTGGGGACACCTGATGGCAGAGCTCCAGCCTACTTAACACTCTGAGTAACACGTGGAACCCAAAGGTTTCAACTCCCCTGCTCTGGTTACCTTGAAGGCGGCATGATTTTGATCCACACTGCCAGAACAGGCTATGGTCCTACCGTCAGCTCCTGAAGAACAAAACATGAGCTAAAATCCATCCAGAACAGAGAGAAATCCACTGTTTGCCCTGGGCAGACCAAGTTTTAGACAAGGATGCTCAGTCAACTTGTACCTGGGATCCAAAGCTTAGGACCATTTAAGCACTAGGTAGGAGGTTTCTTATAAAAACATCTAAGACAACCTGATTTTTAACACCTGGGTTGTAGCTGCTTGTGATTTTGTATCCATTTTAGATACGGTAGTTGAATATGCAGTCCTCCAAAGTAATTAGGAAAACCTTGAGGTTAAATAATAGCATCACCTGCAGGTTGAAAATTATAAAAAATGCAAGTATTTTTCATCTCATAGATTAAACAGCTGCTTCATGAGTTGAAAGTGACCTTGAACTCTGTTTTCTGCAGCCCAGAGTGTTATCTGCTCTTGGCTCCTTTCACTGGTTTGGACAACTCAGTGCCAGAAATTTCACCTCACATTTTCCAGTCAGGCAACAATTAGATCAACCATAAAGCACATTTTCGTTCCCTTTTGGCTACCTTGAGAAGCACACGTCATCATGTCTTCATCTTTGGCCTCTGGCAAGAATGCACAGTGGCCAGGAAATTTACTCTTCAGTACTGTTTACTACTTGAATTTAAAATTAAAAAAACCCGCCCTTGTGAATTTTCCAGAAATGTCAACGATATTATGACTTGGCTATAAAATAAAATAAAATATGTTCTTTTCGCTTGCCTAAACATTCAGCTGTATTCCCCCTGAAAGGGTTAATATCTGTATTTTACCCTTTTTTGGATCAAGTTGTTGAAAGAGGGAAATGCACCATAGGAACCTGCACTAGTACCCTAATGACAGTATAATTAGAAGTATCATTGTGGTAATGATTCTTTTCATCTGGCAAAAGGCCTTCACAAAAAAGGTCTCTTATTCACTTAGTTTCACCTGCCCATTTTCTTACCTCTGCAATGCTCCTTTTCTAGGTCAGCACCAGAAGTTAATACTGGGTGTTTGACAAGGCTTCAGACTTTGTGCTCATCAAACTAATTAAAGAGAAACACATCCAAAGCCTAGTGAGTTATTTTACTTTTTAAAAATGCTGCCCATTCATCTTGTTTAAAGATTTACCGGGCTCAGTGGGTTTGATTAATGAAAAGGACAATGGGGCTCTTGTCAGTGTAACCTGCAGTCACTTGGTTCGGGGTCAGCAGGTTGAGCGAGAGGCCTCCATGTCTATATTTAGTCTCTCTCTACTTTAAAAATCCAAAGAATTGAAAAGTTACTGATTTTATCATTATGTCCCAGTTTGGAGGAAAAGACGAGAGCGGTCTTGATGGCAAACTTCATTCAACTCTTTTTTGGTTTGTTTCAGTCAAATTGCACACAGCAGATCATGGTTGTTCTGGCTGTGGATAGGTAGGATGGCTTTATGACAACACCAACACCAAGTCTAAAAGTGGGGCATGGGGTTCAAGTGAGCTTAAAATATAAATTCTTATAAATTGCTACTGAGGAAAATTTACACTAATATACATGTTTGCATAAACTCTGAAAGGACAAAGAAAAAAACAAAACAAAAAGGAGGAGATATGGTGCATATTTAAATGCCAGTGAGGTTATAAAATAATCATAAATGCCTTGATCCTGCAAATATTTTGGCATACAATTAGCTACACTATCAGAAATGCTCTTATTATTAGACTGGGGCTTTGATTCTGCCATAAACTGGAAATAAGGTAAAAGAGCCACATTCTTGTACTTCCAGAAACAGCACCAAATTAAATTTCTGCCCAAAGTCAGAGTGGTCCCCTTTGTGTCAGAAGGATGCAGCCTCCACCCGACTTGCTGACCTCGGGCTGTGTGTCCGTGCCCCTGTCCCTGCTCCGTGCTGGCTGTGCAGGGAAGGGCTGAGCGCTGGTCCCTCTGCTGCCCACCTGCTGCTGGGAGCTGTTGCCTCCCCGAGCCACAGGCAGCGAGCAGGGAAGGACCCAGCAGGGATTACAATCTGCCCTCTAGTGATTCATACAGTTAACATTTGGCAGCATTTAAGGTTATTTATGCATTACATAATTACACATTCATTACATAATCGTTTCATTATGCAACAGTGACTGTGCTCCTGCTTTACACCTTTCCAAGAGGTTCTTGAGTGTAATCAATGGACTGAGCATCCAGCAGATTGCTGATAATGATGGGTTATGATCATTAATAACTCCTTCAACTGATAGGTTTATAGGCATATAAGACACAAATCATGCCTATCGTCCTGGGACAGCTACTGTTGCACAAAGCCATCTGCAAGCACAGACTGAGACTGTGCAAAACAACATCCAGTTGCTTCACTTCAGTGCCTGGGGCCAGTGTTTTCAGTTGTGCTGTTGAGCAATAATGCCCAGATCCTCTCCTGAGAGGCCGAGTAAGATTTTCTGACAGATTTAATGAAGCAGGGCTGAAACACACCTTGGCACCTCTGGCCACAAAGACGTTTGTGGTTCGGAGGGAAGGGCGTGGTCCTCAATGTTTAGTCTTGCAAGTACTCTTTGACAAGTAAAAGGATGTGTTACGTGTTACTGTACCTTGATTTTAAGACAGTCTTTGAGGTTCTTTATCAAGAATTAATTGCTTCACGCCAGAAAAACCCAACCGTGCATCACAGCAGTGGTCTACTTCCCCATGACAAGCTCTGCTTCAGGAATCGTGAAGAGCTTCCACTGTGATCCTGCTAATTCAGCTGGGCAAAACAGGAGGTAAAGGGTCATGAGGGCCTTGGTCCTCAGTTCTGTCTGTGATGTACACAGGTCCCTGAGCAGAAGTGGGAGAACAAGTCCTACAATGATGGGCTGTGCCTCCAGGAGCACAACCAAAATGAACCTTTTCCACTCCCACCTGAACCCAGAGGAGCTCTGTTTGCTGCAGCCCCAAGTTCCATCTCCCCCAGTCAGCTCTGACTGCAGCCTCTCTCAGTACAGCTCTGGAAACCCACCCTCGTTCAACAGTCACTTTATTCTTGCAAATAAAACACTTCTGGGTTTGATCATTTTATCTTCCCTATTATCTGGGAAATGCATTTGGATAAAGGGACATTTATTGAACTGTCTTTTATCACACAAGTATTTCTACCAAAGAAATATTTCCAGGATTCAACTCTGTGTATTTAAAATGCAGAATTCAAAGAAGTTTTATTGCCAGACTTTCACTTCTCAATAATTATGTCTTAATTGTTCTGCAAGTTTGCATTACAATTTGTCATACATTCAACAAATTAGCATTAAAAATCCACCTTCCTTCTGCTTAGTAAATTGCGAAGTTGTCTTTTAAATGCCGCTGTTTAAATGCAGCCATGCTCTAGCATTCTCCCTAGGTTTTTAAATAGGTAAATACTACACTGGGCTGTCTGCAAGGAAAAAAAATTAAAGAGAGATGAGATTGTTGGGGGAAAGAAAAGTGTCGTCTCTTCCACATAGCGAGACAGATAGCAAATAAAGTCAGCTAAGTAAAAGCAGATCAGACACTGAACTCAATTTTTATCGTATTATTTTTGAAATACCACTTCACTTCATTCCTGTGAGAGAATTTTATGCAATCTTTCACACTATGCTTCTGCAAGAGCCATTTGCGACCATCCTGCCTATGGCTTTTCAAGACCTAAATTTCCAGCATAGGGAGGTAAATTTTTCCAGTATTTCATCAGTCAGAGTGCACCCACCCCCTGAATCCTGAACATTTCCTGCAGCGGCTTTGAGATAAAGATTTCCTGATACCTGCAAGCCCTGTAAGAATGATATTGTTTACAAATGAGAAATTCTGATGCCTGATATTCCAGGCAGTGGTAAGTGTTAGATCTTCCTTCTCGACATAGTTCCATGTTTCCAGGTGTTACGGTTTTCATTATTTAAGAGCAGGTAGAAAAGCAAGACAGTAAGTATTCATAAAATGTCAGACATTCTCCAAAGGGCTGTTTGAGTTAACACAGGCCATAAAGCTCTCACTTTTATTAGGTTTGAAAATGATAGTTATTTGAAGGAAATTATGTCACCACTTAAAATATTTTACCAGAAGAAACTGCTTAGCACCATATCTTTAAACCACCAAGAAAGAAATTCCAGAGAGTTTCCACTATGCCACAGTCTCCTGACAGCTCCTGTCAGTGTTGCAAAGCAATACAGGTAAAATAAGGAGTAATCTTCCCATTCTGGGTCAAGAATACCAAGGCCCTGAACACTATTTTTGCTCAGCACCTGCTCCAGATGATGTGTTCCACAGCTGCTTGGTGATTAGCCATGTTACTGCTTCGTGAAGTCCTTTGCAACCCTTCCTCTGCATCGTGCATCCTTTGGAGTACGCAAGGTGACCCAGGGGCAGCTGAAGGCCAGCTCACTTCCACAACATAGAGCCAAGGTGCAGGGAGACAGTGCACATGACAGGTGACTCGAGATTAAACAGTGAGGATCAGAAGCCGTGTTAAATGTGTTCCTGCCCTTGGTAAGATGTGGATGAAAAACCAGAATTAATCTCCCTGGGTTTGGATGCAGAATGGGCTCCAGCTCCTGCTAGAATTTTGGGTCTGTGACAAACACTGGCAGAGTGTATTTGTTTGAAGTCTGCAGATCAAAGTCTGTGCATAAACCACGCTGTTGCTGATACCTTCACAAAATTCCCAAGGTACTGAAGAACCCACGTGGCTGCTACAAGAAGAAAAATAATTCTCTGAAACAGCTGAAAACGATGTCTGTGCTTAAGGATTTCACACTGACATAAACAGATGTAACTCACCTGTATAGCTTTACAACACCAGCAAGAACAGTTCACCTCTTGGTGGAGGATTCTTGCTATTTGTACATGTGCATTTCAAAATAGGATGAACAAATAAATGGCACCAAAGTGCACTGCTACCCATGTTTCTGACCTCTCAGGTTAGGGTCAGGAATCAGCTACACTGCATAGGATATTAGCTAATTAAGGGGTGAAAAGGGACATTCATTCTGTGTGGTGTAATACAAGATATATTTTCTGAGCAGAGGCAATCTAAAAGAACCTCTTTATCTGTTATCATAAAATACTCTGAATTAGCAAATAAATTCTGCAGCAGAGAATGTTTGCAGCACGTCTGTTCAAGTATACCATCAAAATTGTTGGTGACACACTGGTTGAGATAGAGCTGATGGTTTGGCTTTCTGACTTTTGCTGGTTCCTTCAACACAGTCATTCTGAAGGCCCCAGATGTTCAGTCTAACAACTCACAGGCCTTACTTGTGTTACAAGCCCCTCACTCTTCAGGACGGCTGCGCTTATTCCTGCAACGACAAAGTAGGTATTTCTTTCAATAACATTCACTTGCCATTAGAAAAATATCCTAATTATGAATTCAGAAGTGACAGATTGTGAGATTCAGTTTGCAAAGATGATGTCACTGGTGGGGAATTGGTGGGTAACCTCCAATTACCTCCTTGAATAAAGACATCAGTGTTGTATCTCGAGAAATAATGGCTAATGATATGTCTTCCAAAAGGAAATAGCGTTATTAATTACCTTACTGTGAACACACCACTTATTGACAGCTTTGAAGGCCATTCATCCAATTAAGTATAATGACTAAAAGCTTCATTTGGCCTTCATGGTTATACAGATGGGCTAAGAACAGAGAGCAAGATTCTGATTTCATTTATAACCTTCATAAATATTCAGAGAAAGTCACAAACACCCATGGAGCTCCCCTGCTTTCTATTGCTGTGATTAGAGTCAGACTGTGGCAGGTAATGATGGTATAGAAAGGGCTGTAAATTGATACCTCTAATACCTTGAAGACTTATTGTTGTGCAATAATACAATCTGTCATCTCTTCTGATTGTTACTAAGCACTTTGCTTCCAAGTACTTTCCTATCAACATTTAGAGGGTTTTGCTTTCCCCAGCTATCGTCCAGGCCCGCTTACATTTCAGTGACAGATGATTTAGTTGCAAACACCTCCCTATATAAGTTACTTCTTACTAACTGAGATTTCCACATTTTTTTCCCTCACTCAGATTAATCTAACAATCATTCTAAAAATCATTCATTCATATTATACTTTCCCTCAGTTTTACAGATCTGCTTCTGATTGCATTCACACACTGCTGCTAAGAATAACGTAACAGAAGCCAACAGAATTTCTTTGAAGAACAGTCTGGCCTCAGGTATAAAGGATCATTTTCATGGACCCATCTAGGCATCTCTGAAGTCCTCATTAAAGTGATATTTTGCTGATTAATTATTTTAGTGGGTGGCAGGACAAATCCTTGTGCACAGCACAGCTCAGGTAAGGTGTCTCTAGGACAGCAGTGTGGCTGTTAACATTGCTTCTGCCACCACTGGCTTTTATCTTTGAGCAGCAACAGGTTGCTAATGACACGTGGTTATCGTTTTCACATTTTGGAACATCAAAAATGCTGACAGACTAAGGTGGCAACAGTTTGCAAGCACTCAGGTAGAACATCAAAGCCCTTACTAAAGGTTTAGTACACACCAGCAGCAGCAACAGTTTTACATCTACCTGGACCACGGGTCTAATCGCTCAGAAATCTGATACTGATGCTCACATGACATCCAAGAATTGCTTTTTTTGTTAAATGGAAAGCAACATTACAGCCAAATGGCAAAGTGTCTGCGAGTGCTTTGTTTCTATGCAATGCTGAGGAGCCAAGAAACTCACAACCTTGTAACAGCTGACATTGTAGAATAACTTAATGCTGCCAACAGGTCCTGAGAGAATGCAGAATTATATGTAAATATATCAAGTAAATGTTTTTAAGCGATAGGTCTTCACCTTGTGCAAACAAGTTGCAACGGCAGTATTTATAAAAAGGGTGCCTGATGCAAAGAAGTCAGATTAATTGTTTATGCAGAAGCATTCAGTCTGCATTGCAATGAGTGCAAGCACAGAAAAGAAACGTTTGCAGACAAAGAAACCACCTCCTTCACAAGAACAACTGTGAATGAAGTAAACATGGTGGCAGCAATTTTAAGAATGATTTTAATACCTCCTGCCACTTTGCATTGGCTGTGTTCATATGTATTGGGTATACTTAGAGCTGACATGAAGAAGGGACAGTAATTGCTACTAAGCAGGTCAGAAATGAGACCACTTTGTAGATAAGCCTCACACAAGAAGGTACCAAACTGTGGAAAAACACACTCTTGCCTGAGGAGGCTTGGGACCCCGTCAGCTCAGATACAAAATTATTGTTTTGTGCTTGAAGCCAGTAGATATTAATCTATTTCTGCTGTGTTAACTTATTTCTCACACTGTGGCAGCCAGTGCTACCTGCAAGATGGGCAGGGATCCCAGGGACTGGCCCACTTTGCTATCCTGGCTATTCTTCAGAAGCTGCATCTGGCCCCAGAATTTCCAAGGCAGGGCAACCACTTCTGCTGGTAAGTAAATGGGATGTGGGGATAATTAAAATACAAATGAAACACAAACGAAGCAGATGGACCCAAGTGAGAGGCTGGATGCTGGAGCCGTGCAGGGCTGCAGGGTTGGTTTCACAGCAGGGCTTTGCAACCTGGCTGGCCTGGATGGAGATTCAGACTCAGCTGTGGCTCCAGAATTCAGGGTTTATCTGTCTGAGATATCTTCATTTGTGAAAGCAGGAGAGAATGTCTACCCTAAAACCTTCTCTGAGATTTGAAACTAATTAAGCAACAGGCCTGTCAAAGGACTCCACTGCCACCACGCCATGTGCCAAACCATCAGCAAAGTTCCAGCCTAGCTGATTCTGTGACTCTGTGACTCTGTGAAGCACAGTGACTCCAGAATGGTGGTGAGACATCTTCCAGCCCTGTGTACAGCTCCATAATGGATCTCAGACACCAGAACCAGACAGGGACAAATGAGACATCACCTCACCTCAGGGTTACAGCCGGTTGACACTGAAAGCTGAAAAACTAGTCTAAGCAGCATGACTGGCCCCCAGGGCAAACAGAAACATCCTGACCTGCCCATGTGTTGTCCTGCTGCCCCCAACTCTTTTCCCCAGCTCAGGGATAGCAGAGAAAACTGAGGAAGGCAGCAGTGACATCATTTCTTCAACGTTTTGCCTTCTCTGATTCTCTCTTTAACACAGAGTAAAACAAAACCAATGACACCATTCCTCATATCAAATATCACTGAATGGCAAAGCTCACACCTGAACTGCTATGAGCTAGGAGATGCAAGTTTTAACCACCCTGGTGAAAACTTGAAGAGGACAAGGTCATTGTGCTTCATAATATGTGCCATAAGCAAAACTGTCTCTCGATCCTGAAATTGGTTACATGTCAGCAGCTACACATAAGGAGGAAAAAAGCCTCATAAAATCATCAGGGCAACAGTTTTAAATGGATCATGTCTCATAAAAAGAAAACCCAAACTTATTCACAAGCAGTAAACAAAAAATATCTTCCAACAAGGCCTCTAATTATGACAGCTACCATGATGAGTAAAATAAAAGAACATTGCCAATTAAAATCTAATTTCTCTACAGTATCCTACTACAGGGCCTCATTTTCTAAACCTGTTTAATGGCAAAATAGTAGTGCCAATTTAATGCAGTCTTTTTTTTAACTAAAGGTAATCATAAATAAAAGCTTTTTCAAGAGAGGAATTTAAAGTTAGCAAATACATGATAAAATTTAGGGCTATCTCCACAGTACAAAGAGAAGAGTGTAATAACTTTTTACCTTCCACAGTCCACAATATTAAAGCAAGCTTTGCGCAGGCTTTCAATTTCTTAAACCAAGTCACTATCAAAGTGCCTTTGTAGCAAAAAGGGATGGATTTGAAGAAAATATTTTAAGTGCCAGTGTGCATGAAGAAGAAATCATTGATAACACCAATGCTGCCAACCAAAAACTACTCAATTCAGTCTCTATGCACAAAGACCTCCATCTGAAAATAAAGTTAGAAGCAAAGCATGGGAGAAAGAATCACATTTCATGTTACACCAGTGTATGGCATATTTATCATCTGTGGCAGGTGTTAAAGCGTGGCTGAAACAATAGTGTTGAAAGTATATACCAATAAATTATCTCTACTGCATCACTGAGGCAGAAATGAAAACGAAAAAAGAGAGGCAAAATTAAAAAATTTGTCAGAAGCACATTAAAAATAAAATCAAATCAGTGTTCTGTTTAATGTTCTTGCCCTGAGAAAATCTCCCAGTGGAGTCAATGAGAGATTATCTTGGGCAGGGAGTACTGAGCTGGCCTTAACACATTAAAAGATAAATCATATATGGCTGATGTAAGTCGGGGGAAAAAAAATGTTATGGGAAATGTTTATCTTTTCCAAATCTTTCTTGAGGGCAGTGTTAAAAAAAGGTTTATTTGATTGAAGCATAATGTCATTACTTGCCAGGGGAAGTACAGGATGTTAAGAGGCTGATTAACCTGCCTTCACAGCGCAAGCATGTGGCCCTAAATTTGTATCATATTAACTTTTTGTCTTCTGAAGTTCCTCGACTGCAAATGCACAGGTAAACTCAAAAGGTGCAGGTAGAGGGTGACATGGGAGCTGTGGGACACATTTAAAGCCAGAGCTCAGCTGAACTTTCTGCAAACACAAGGAGGGTCAGCTGCAAGAATTTCATTTAGATCCATGCTTAGCTAAAGGTAACTGAGGGCAAACTGTGGCCCCTTCAGTCAGAGGCGCTTCAGAGTCGTGCTGCTTTTGTCAGCATTGCTTGGGCTTGCACTGAACTTCTTGATGCGAAGAACAGAAATTGATCTAAAACTTGCACATTTATAATCTGCACTCTGTGAACTGTGTGTATAATACTTTTATGCTCCTGGACAGACCTACTGCTAAATAAGTCTTTTTCTGCGGCCTCCCCCAGCTTTGTAACTAACAGTTTTCTTTAATTTACAAAACAAAGTTCCCACCCTTGCTTGTCAGGGCTTTCTATTTCCAGCACTCCTGGAATGCAGCAGAGCACGACTGGGTGCTGCACCTCTGCTCCATGCACAGAAGAGTTTCCCAGAAGCAGCACCCAAAAGTTTGACGAGAGCCTGACTGCTCCAGCACAAAGCACCAGAGGCAAATAGATGCTTGCCAGCTCATGCCTCTTAAAACTGTAAGAACAGGCTGTTCCAGACATATATCATGAGATTCCCAACGCTGCTGACACCTCAATGCCTGTTGGAACACCAGTGAACAGCATCATTACTCTTAAATTCGTTAATAAGGTCGCTCACTCTCGGGTGACTCTGCAAAGGTGTGAGCTTACCCACCTGCATTAGAGTGAGTCCGTAACTTCACCCAGTGCCAGTAGAAAACAGCATTATGGCAAAATTATATCAAATTTTTGATTAAGAAATGTTAAGAATATAATTTTATAAAGTCAAATGTTCCAAAGCTGAGAAATAGAAGTATTAATGTTACCTCATTATTCACATCTGATTTTTTCCACAGGATGTACTATGAAATTAAGAGCTGAAATTACACCTCTTGCTCTCACCCCACCCTTCTCAGCTGGCAGGAGGAGACGAGCTTTAAAGACTCATTTCTTAGAGACATTTACAGGCTCTCAGCTGTCTCAATGTTTCATATTTCTTAACTATGTTACAACATCCACACGAGTTGAATTGGTGCAGCAGTGGTTTGAGTGGAAACTCAAACCCCACAGTCAGTTTGGAGTGATGGATGAACAAAGGAGAGATTTTGCAGGGAAAGGAAAGATGTGTGACACATATTTGAAGACTACCACATATATTTGAAGAGTACCACTCTTGAGGCAGGTGACGCAGACTGCAGAGCACGTTTGAATTTTATTTTCTTCCTCCCAGTCCCCATGGCTATAACCACTCCAAGACAGCTCTCCGTGTGCCTACAGGCTTCTGTGCCCTGTTGGACTTGCAGATTCTTACCACACCTATTTGTAAACAGCTGCCTGGGCACACCAGTGGGTTCTAAATAAGCCTTTTAAAGTAGTCCATTGCAGAGTCCCTGAGATCCATCAAGGAGAGGATACCTTACAAACAAACCTGATCCTCTTCATAGGGACCATCCGGAATAGAACAGCACAGCAGGGCCAGAGGATGATTTGCTAATTATGTCCCCAGCCTGAAAGATGGTGGCTTTCGCTCAGTTTTCCTTCTTCATTACAGTTTTCTGCATGATTTGTGGCAAATCCCCAAAGCCATCACGTGCCAAAGGATGCAAGTGCAAAAAGCAAGGGAAGAATAAAATGTAGGCACTGGGGTACGGAAGTGTGACTCCTCAGGTCACGTATGCACCCACGTTTCCAACAGTAAGAAATGCTCGATGTTTTTAGCCCAGCACCACCATCACCGTCTGAGGGTTTAGTGCCCAGCTCTAATATTTTGCCAAAACATGTGTGGCCTTGCCTTTAACACTGACCATTCAGCAGCAGCTCTTGCAGCTTGACGGCATCAAACACAACCATCACTGCATTAGAGAACTGAGACCCTGCCTCCTGCCTCTCCCAGCCCTGTACTTTGTGTGCTTTCTGCAGTGCTGGAAAAGCTTCAGCTACAACGTGGAGTGTCCTTGTGCCCAGGACAGCAGCAGCCAGCGGTGAAAGCCTCTTCCTGGGAAGCAGATGGTTTGGACTCCAGTACAGTCACACAGAACAGGACAGAGAACCTGAATTTCTTACAGCTTGGCCAAGGTTTCTAATCGCTAACATGCTTTTTATCCCCCTTTCCCTCCATTAAAATTAAATTTTAAAAAGGCCAGTATAACTTCCATTTTCAAAAGGAACTACAGAAGCATCTTAATTAGAGAAGAGAGTTTAGCTGCATTATTATTTTGTGTGTTTGTGCAATTATACACAAAATAGTAATACACGCACACAATATTTTTGCCAAATCAATCAAAACACCAGCTTCAGCCTCTCATACTGCCCTTAGATTCATCTGCATCAATGAACAGTCTGCAGTGTATTGAAAAAAACCACTTTTCCACATATGCCAGTGAATGTAAGAAAACTCAATAACTGCAAAGTGTGTGGCGCCAATCAAATATTTTTAAAGTGAATCTAGAGAAACAGAAGTGGTGTAATTTTCCTGCTACAGGGTGCATTTTATGTTGCTTGATTATCAAACCCTTTATTCCATTTGCTGTAACAAAGGTTCCAAAATTGGAGTGCACCCACGGGAACACCGTTTACAAGATTCATTCGGAGATGTACCAACAGTTCAGGTCCACAAGGTACAGGAGAACACTGTAGAACATTCACAGTTCATAAACCCTAATATAACAACTGCCAAGCCCTATAATATCTTGCTTTCAGAAGAACAATTCACTCCTTTATACATCAAACAGCAATTTTCCTAACCGCAGTAATTTTATATGTGATGATAAATTTGTGTGGAAATTAGCCCGATAGTTTCTCAGGAAATGTAATGCAAAGAAACTCCCTACACTTGCTGCACCTTTTTCAATATTCATGTATTATTTAAATACTTAACTATAATTGCATTTCTTTGGAAAAATTGGGTACCTGTGGTCCTGACACTGGCACAGGTCTTTCTCTCCCAGGATTAGTCTCAGTGTGGTTTGCAGGATTTACCATGACTACTTATAATCACTGGTTGAAAAATTGACAGGCAAGGTATTTTTCCAAGAAAAGTGCTTTGTAGGGCTTAAGAAATAGATATCTTGGTAATCGAATTCAGAAAGGGAATGCTCATACACGTAAAGAAAGGTCATTGTTGGCTGAAGTGTGACAGACCTAGTCCGTATTAATTTATACTGACTTGATGAAAATCCATGACTTCCCTGAATTTTGGACTGACTCCTGACAATTGCAGATCCCAGCCAAATATAACAGGCTTTTACTATGGTGACTTCCAGGTTGACCCATTTGGGATAATAAGCTTCACAAAAACCGAGGGTGTAAAACTTGGGAGTTCTTCCTGACTTGAACATGTCCCTGGAACGAGACCGGTTGCAATTTGAACTCTGGTTTGCATTAGCCTTTATGATATCTTGCAATATCAAAATAAACCATCAAATTTTTAATTACTGTACCCTAAGTGCCCTAAGTCTTCCTTAGGAAAAAAATAAATTAGTCCATCAAACCCAAATTAGATAAATCCCATTTCAGTAGGAGCTGATTTTGCATTGGAGTCTAATGATTAATGAAAGCCCCAAAAGCTGGATTAAGTATCTTATATTTCTTATTCTTTGTTTTGTTTCCCACTTACCCACTATAAATTGGGGTGAGTAACAGAAATTTAAAATGTTAGACTTTTAAAAAAAGCTTTCAAAAATAGTTACATTTACTAAATTCACAATATTTTTTTAATTTAAAATTTTAAGAAATATTCACACAAGTTTTCTCCAAACTTTGAAGAAAGTTAAGCTACTGAGTTATCTGAAGTCCTGGCTTAATATCTGTATCAGTTTGTCAAAATCTAATCCACATTTTGACTACACTATCCTTTTCTATGTATAAAAATGCCTTCTTTTTACCTCAGTTTATTCCACCAGTTCTGATTCGTAATTAGCTCGTCCACAGCTGAGAAAAAAATCAAACAATTTCAAAATGGAAGAGATATTATTTTCTTCTTTCTGTCTGTGTATAACAATACACTGTAAGAGGGAGAGATTTATCATCTCTAAAATTTTGACAGATAAAGATGAATGTAAGTAAATTGATTCAATTTTCTAATTAAATACAATATTCCCCTTGTTTAATAATTGAATTTAGATGAATTTATATTGTTTTCTTATATATCTAGCCTACCCAGGATAATTTATTTCAGTCGCATTAAGATTAATTCCTAGATTTTATATCCACTGGAATTATAATTTATACATAAATGAGGATATAAACATAATCCAGCCCATAATAAATGCAAATAGAAACAAATCTGTACAAGAGCCTACATAAATACAAAATAAAGTGTGTCCTATATACAAGCAAGTTATTGCAGCCTTAAAGGTGTTCTGATTGTTTATTGGTATTATTTAAATTAGTTTTTTTATTATTTTGGTTTAAATCAACTCAACACGGCTTGGTCTTTCCAGGCTCCATTGCAAGGCTCTAAAACACTTCTCCATTCTTACCAGAAGATTGGGCTGGAGGAGCCTCGGTGCTCCCAGTGTGCTGAACTCACCATTTTGCATCCATTTCTGTGGCAGAATTTTCCATTTTTCCCTCCTTAAGCTCGTTATCTATCATACTTTAACTATGCCTCTCATGCTTTGTTACCAAGCATTTGTATGTCAAATTTGGGAGATGGTTCATAAGAGTTCAATAATAATATTTTCATATAAATTTTGTATGACTATGGTTTTTGCCAGCCCAAGGAATGCATTGCTTAGCTTACACTGTCCAAGAGCTTTATGGGATACCAGAGCAGGATTGTCCAACGTGCCTCGCAAATTCACTCATTCACTTGTGCTCAAACAGACTTTAGTTCTGCCAGCCCAGCTCCCTCTATGTCCTCTGACTCCTGGGTAAACACCAATATAATGCTAACCTCATAACATTTTAAATTATTTCCCAAATTCCAGATTATTATAATTGCTATCGCTCTAATATAAGTAGGTAAATCAATAAATTGAATATTCCATGTTGCAGTCTACAACTAAATCTATTTATAGGCCCTAGGTGACTTTTAATTTTTTTTCTCCCTTATTTTCAATGAGAACTTTATTTGACAGTATACTTAGATAAAGTTTTATCCTTTTTACAAGTTTTCCTTTCTAACATGAACCGTGGAGAACACAGAATCGTAGAGGATTGTAGTATTTTTTATAAACTTATTGTCTTTATTGCTACAGCAATACTTTTTCAGCTAATATTGATCGACTACTTTTCATCAGAATAAAAACATAAAACTCTCTATTACCTGTTTTTAGAGTCCATATTAGCTTTTATTAAAGTTTGCTCTTAGATTTCTGGAAGCAGTAATCACTTTTAACCTCAGCATAGAGACAAGACCTACTTTTACACGTCTCTGGGAGGTTCTGCAAAGTTTGAGTTGAGTTCATTACTGAGTTCATTATTATCAGCAGACGGGAAGATGACCCAACTGCATTCCCATTCCTGACAAACATAGTCCTGTTAACAGAAACAGGTCATTGTAAAAGTATAATGGACTGCAAGGAGGTTTTTTTATTGGTTTGTTTGTTTTTACATCTTAGAAGATGTTACCCAGTGCAATTCTGCATTCTGAGATACAAAAACATGAGAGCTGGTTATGTTCCTGTGAAGAAATGATTTAATTAGCACAGATTTCCTGGAAAGGTGATGTTGCCTGAGGGTATGGGAGGCTGGACGAGGTGATGCAGTCTGAGGCCCCTTCCAGCCTGAATTATTCTACGATACACATCCCATCCCAGTGAGTCACCAGATATTTTTAAAACTGACTGGGAGTTTCTTTCCCCTGAGTTCTTTGGTCATGAAGAAATAATTCAGCTCTCTTGGTTAGACTTGTTAATGGCCTTGCTGCACAGACTGTCTCTTTTACAGCGAACGTGAAGAAGAAAGATGCTTAATTTCAACTTTTTCTCCTCTCTAGGGCTGTGTCATTATCTTCCCAGTGGCAGCTTTTCCTCATGCCTCACCAGACTGACTCCACACGGAACAGGGAGCAGGGGGAAGTGCTTTTGATGTAGCAGATCCTGAAGGGGAAGGAGAAGCTGTTGCAGGAACAGCTTAAACCAGGAGTCCACCTGCAAGCTGTGGAAGGCAGAGATGTCTCGGGGGCTAAATAACATCCAAAGATGAGAGAAGCTCCCAGAGGGTGACAGAAGGAGTCAGAGTTTGAATTTACTTGCTTTGTCGATGATTCAAAGGAATTTTAGCAATATTTACACTTTCCTTGCATAAGAAAAGATGTTTGCCTCAGTAAAACTCTTGCAGAATGAACTGGGCAGCCAATTCTCATGCACTCAGCTGATTGCACAGATGCACAAGACTTTCCTTCCAGGTGCCTCAGCCCTGCTTGGTAGGAAGCATCACTGTCAAAAACACTTGAACAATTCCTGTAGCAAATTTGTCAGTTTTGAAGCTCAGTTTGTGGGATGTTTGAAAGAGAAACGCTCTGCAACAGCAACACATCGGGTTTTTAGCTCATCTTTAAGATATTTACAATAACTTACTATTTGCTCAAATGGCAAAAATCCCTTTCAATTACATATTTTTTTCTGAAAAACTTCAGAGCTACACTAATTTTACAAGTCATTTGTTAGAAAAGATTGAGGTTTTTAAGAGGATCCAGCTGTAACTTGCCCTGAGCGCTGTATAAATTCTTCAGAAAGTACTTGTGTCTGAGTGATTGAAAAAAATACCCAGTAGTTTTGTTTATCAATGCAAAAACTTGTTTAAACATATTCAGAACTGTGTTTCTGCTTTTGTTGAACATAATCTCTCTGTTTCTCTTATTAAGGATGCACTCATACAACTGATCAAAATTATGAAACCTTACACCACAAATTCACAGAGAAGTGGAGAAAATGTAATGGTGGTTAAGTTTTGATGTTTTCTGAAGTAGGAAAACTACAATATCTCTGTACAGTGTTTTGGCTTGGGGATAGGTGCTTTGAAAGCATAGGACATGATGTTCTTTCACCCAGAAAAAAAGTAGAAAAATAGACTTTTTTTGGCAAAATATTAACTATCTTAACCTAAATCATCCAAGTAAACCGAGTCTGATCTCTTGATTCCCAGCCTTTCTGGGAGTCACCACTTGGCACCACTGTGTGCTTGTGCTTTCCAATTATTGGAACGAAATGATAAATTAAAAATGAGGGAAAGTTAAGATCTTCTTTTAAGATCCTCTGAAGAAACACCTAGTTGTGATGGTGCTTGGTTTACATATTAAGAACACAAGCAGTAAAATCTGCTCTGCTTTAGTGGGTCACTTGGTGTGCCTCAACTGATTTATTTCTGGATTCAGAGGTGTTGTCTCGATGTTCTGCCTGTGCAAACCAATAAAATGCAACTCGGTGCCAGACGTCTCCCCAGCCTGGTGCTGGGTTTGCTGCCCTCACTGAAATGCACTTACCCAACATTCCTGGGATAATGGTTTTCCTTTGCAGTTACTAACCTCAAAAGGAAAGCTGTTATTCCAGATTGCATTGTTCTGTCTCAAGATAAAGGGGGAAACAAAAGAGAAACAAAAGAAACCCCTCCTGAAATTCCTCTGATACTTTTACCCAGGCAACCTTCCAGGCCCCACTGGAGACTCGAGGCTGTAACTCAACACATGATTTTGCATAACTGGACCCATCTTAAATTGCTGTCTCCTAGTGTTGCTAACCCTGGAGCCTGACCTTCGCTTTAATTTTTAAAAGTTTACTTTGCTGAGGCTTCTCCTGCTCAGCTTCAGTGATACTCAAAACAACGACAGAGCAGCTAATAACTACAAAGTGGGCAAACAACAGAGCAATCATCAAACTTTTTTGTACTCAGATACCATTTTAGACACCAGTGATACTAGGAACAGAGAAGGATTTAAATGTGCTTTGACATGAGAGATGATACCAGGGAAGATAAATGTTTTAAATCAAACTCTGTTTAAGATAAGCACAGCATACAAAGTAGCTACTTGACTCTTGATTTAAAAGTGCAGTTATTCTGATACATACTTAAATATACAGAACTGTATCTGGAAAATAATTCCAATGAGCTATTATATGAGTAATGAAAATACAACATGCTTGGGCTGAATGCCATTTTATTTATTATTACTCTTCAACTAATTTTTACAACTTGCCAAAGTTCATGCTCTATTCTTACTTGAAGCCAAATACAGGTACCGGTGCACCAACATGTAAAAGTGTTATTAAATAGCTGAAGGAAAAGCTTATATTCACAAGTGAAGCTGTGGCAAATCAACATCTTCGCCTTCTTAGCTCTGTGCCAGAAGAGGAAAAAGACTCAGAAAGCAACAGAATGATGGTATTGCCAACTCACAGAAATCCTGGGCTACAAACACATTGTATTTTGTGCAATTTTAATATCAGACAAGCCAAAATATTTCATTCCCAAGGACCAGGATTTATATTTAGCCCTAAATTTTCCTCTTTTTCAGCAAAGCTAATTCCTACTTTGAAAACAGGTGGAATAAGGGTCCACTCCCCTGGATCTAATGTAGTCATTAAAGCAGGAGCAAAGTGGGAAGACCTGTTAATATTGGGATTTAGTAGCCTTTTAAGCTCTTTTTGACCTGGTATAATGCCAAATTTGCGCACTAATGCCAAAGTTTGAAAAAAATAATTAGGAATTTCACAACTTTATACTTTGTAAGTGTCTGGAGACAAGAAAAAAGAAAAAAAATTTTGCACAGAACTGAGCCTGAGTTTTCCTGCTCATGAGCAGTTGTCTGATAAAAAGAAATTCATGTTTTTTAGCAGATAGGCTGCCAGCTTTTCTCACAGGAAGCAACAGGCAGCGTAAACTCCAGGGCCACATCAAAACAAATACATTTTATACCTGTGGGCAGCAGGGAGGTTCAGTGTTCCAACAGTCTAAATAATTAATATCCAGTAGTTGAGGGAGTTGACAGGTTAGGTACTAGGAAGAAATTCCTCCCTGTGAGGGTGGTGAGGCCCTGGCACAGGTTGCCCAGAGTCGCTGTGGCTGCCCCATCCCTTGAGGTGTTCAAGGCCAGGTTGGTCTTATGGAAGGTTGGAATTAGATCATCTTTGAGGTCACCTCCAACCCAAATCATTCCGCGTTTCCATAATACAAGCTGATATCATGTACAGATAACAATAATCCAAGTGTCGTGCTGAGATCCTCTCCTGTGCAAACTGCAAGGGCTACAAATTGCTTAAAGATTTTCAGACACTAATTGTGCTGTCCAAGTATCAGTCCTAGGCTAGCAATGAGAAAAAGATGAAATCCTGCATATTTTAGAATGTGATGCTCTTATCCCTCAGTAATTGTCAAGTGCTCTAACGAGAAAGCATCGCCTTCTAAAATACTTCAGAGAAAGCATCCCTTTGTACCTGGGACTGCAGTGAGAGGTTATTCCAGCTGGCCAGCATCATGCCAGTAACTCTTCCCAGGCTAGAATGTCAGCTGCTTTGTATGGGGATTTATTGAGGGAAGGACAGTCCCAGGACATCACAGATAGTGGTCCAGGCAGACCACCATTGTACTGAAAGGTTTTACTTGTAATAATAACTCTGCTAACCTGACATCTCCCCTTTATAACTGCATCACTCTTTGTTTATATGTCAGTCTTTGAACAACTCCATTAGCCTTTAGTCAGATAATTTTTCTTTCCAAGACAAGTCAAAGGTAGAATAAAAAAAAAAAAAGGAAGTAAAAGATTTAATATTTTTAGTATCTGCTATTGTCCTTTGGGTAACAAATAAATAAATAAAATCAAAGGCTTGCACTTGAAGCAATTTACTCTGAAGGACAGTTTGTGTGATTTTTTTTCCCAGGCACTAGGAAAATCTGAGAAACTTGTTACTGTTTGTGTTCACAGCATCCCTCGCTCTCCTGAAGAGCAATGCTTACTGTGGCCAGCCAGTTATTGCCTCCTGGAAGGAAGCAGTTATTGTTTCTCATCCTCTGCCCCTGGAAAACTCAACGAGCTCATTCTCCACCTTTTATATTCTGAGAGAGCTGCTGTTCCCTTCTACAGCTACCTCATGTATTAACATTTGATCAGTCTTCAACACAGCGACTATCCAAACCCCTCCTCTCCCTCTAAAATTAACATTTCTCTTTCCAGCTCCCAGTTGCTACAGACCATCATTGCTGAATGGTTTTCTCCAGCTATTTCTAAACATCTTAAAGTCTTGTGACTTTGAGAGATGCCATGATTGTGAGAGAGGCTTAGGTTTCTCACAGACCTCTCTCTTTTTTCCAGTGCCAGCTTTTAAGACACACACAACCACAAAGTACAGCTTTCCACTCAGTTACAGCAGCTGTTTTTTGCAAGTCTACATGCTTCTCTGAAGGATTCGGGGAAATCCTCTTTATTCAGGTCTCCTCTTCATTCAGATGAACTGCATAAAACTAATGAATCAGAGCTGAATGTTCTCACAGTCCTAAGTCAGATGAGGAAGACACTGAGTGTATTTAAGAGAACACGCCTTCAGACTTGGCAACTTTTCAAACAAGTCAGTGATGTCCCACATGACACGATCAGCAAATGTTACCTTTCATTTTGAATACTCTCTGGCTAAAACACTTCTGTGCAGTAAACCCAGACAGGACCTGCAAAGGTTGTGGGCTTGCAGACAAAGAACATCCCGAGCAACCCATCCTGACTGATATTTGAAATTCATCTGCTAATTTGCTTCCTTTCCCCTAGGACTAAAGCGACTTTCTGGTCTTAGGGGGACACACACCTTAGTCAAGAAATCTGTTCTCACCTTGCCATTTATTTCACTGTGGTTTGCTCTATTTAGAATGTAGCTTTGAGTCATCCTTCCAAAGTTCAGGATAGTTTTCCAGTGAGCTCCTCAGAAACTTGCTTTGATCCCGGTTTTGGCAGTCAGCTCCCGTCACATATTTCATTTGTTACTTTAGATGTAAGGCCCCGTCCAAACCAGCCCAAGAGCAAAGAAGAGGAACAGCCTCCAAATATGGTCAGAGCTAAGCCAGTTTCTGGAGTAGTTTAACACATGGGCGTGTATAAGAATGAAGAGAACTGGAACAAGTTTTAAATAATGCTCTAAATAGACTGTGGTGAAATGTTCAGCACTTAAAACTAAACAGAAAATCCTGAAACAGATAAAAGAATAACCATGAGCCTGTTAGCAAATATAACTGTGGTGATCAACTCCAGCAATAAAATTCTGCTTAAACCCTCTGAAATCATATCCAGTGAAACAAAGGTTAAGCCCAAGACCCTTACTGAGTATTTGGTTTACAAAGAGCTAATAAAGCTTATACCATTAAACACAACGGATGAGTTTTTTTCCACAGCAATTATACTGGACAGTTATAATAAAAATACTTACCAGAAAAATAGTCTTCGGTATCCACCAACTGAATCTTAATTCAGATCCCACAATTCCTTTGCTTTTAATTGGGATTATTTTATTTCTCCCCACTATTGATGGATGTTCCTTTCATCAGTCTCTCAACTTCAAATTCACACTGTTTCACAGTACTCTGTGTGTGGATTATGAGGCCAATTACAAGATGGTCTCAAACAGCAGTCACATTAATCAAGTGAAATGTTACATGCATTGTAGCCAAATATAATCTGGCCGCTAACAAAAAAAATTAAAATGTTTTTCAATGTGAAAATATCAGAAATAGGAAGTTTTCTATCTGATCCTGGAAACACAAACAAGCCTGGTATTCACACCAGGCTTCACCAGGCCACCTACTTCACAAACACAAAAAAGCCAAGACCACAAAGCATCCACATTTTGCAACTTGGTCCTTACAAGTAGTACCCAGCACCTGCTGCAAACCGATTCCTACTCGGTCGTCCTTGAATTATAAAGAAATAAAGCAAATTTGATGTTATCCTGCCGGATAAAGGAGTGCCTGAAGCTACATGCCCAAATCGAGCTGCACTGCAGTTCAACACAAAGGCTTGTACAAATTTTTAGGAAAACCTTACTAATCCCAGAGCTCACTTTTAACTTTAACAAAACACAAAGGAGTCTATCAGATACTTTGGCTTTGTGTACTTTGGGAAAGAATAATTTGAAATCTCACAATATATCCTTACAATTTAAAATATGTAACTGTGGTAGCTTTTGAATCATAACTATAAAATATTGGAGCACATATCTATAAAGGAATTAAAACTATAAATTGCATGAACACTTCAAATTGTTTCTTGTTATAGAAGTTTAATTATTTAGTTTTAAATAGCATGTGAAAACTCCTTAAAAATAGCATATTTAAAATGCTTATCCAAATGCAATTGCTATGCACAAGGCAAGACTTTTCTTTTTAAAAAAACCCTGACATTTTGTATTTTGTGCTTCAGTGTTCCTTAAAAATAAGCACTAAGTAATCTACAATTAACAAAATATAAGCATATTTAAGCTATGAATTATAAGTTAATGAAATAAGCTGCTTTAATGGGAAAACATTTTCTTAGGAAATGGAAAATACTCGTAGCTGGAGAGTCAGCAGTTGCTTTTAAAGGATGCAATTAAGCTGCCATTATTTTGGCAAAGCTCTGGTCTCAAAGAGGCAGATTTTCCTAATGCATTGTAGAAGTCCCTGGCAAATTACACAATATTCATTAAATTTAAATGGAGACCCTTGATGTCTCCTGTAAAGATGTCCCAGGGAGTCAATTTTCAAGGAATCCATAATGTGAGCAGCAAGTTATCGGAGAAGGAGACATTCAGCACCCTGGAAGGCCCCAGATGAATGATTTAGACGAGGTGATAAGACACATTTTGGCCACTCCGCAAGACCCTGAGCCAGACACCCACTTCAACTAACAGCAGAGGCAACCTGGCCAGCCATGTGCTGCACATCCCAAATTTCCTCAGACACTTCCTAACTTTCCTAGGGATGCGGTTTGTCTAATCCCTGAATTTAATACCAATGTCAGCAGGGCTGAAAAAGCAGAAGTGACAGCTCTGCTTCTGCCCAACACCTGCCCCACAACTAAAACTTTGGGAACTCATCCCTCTGTTAAACTCCCACTTTTTGGGGGTCTTCACCCTGCCACTAATCTTGTTAATATGGGATGCTCTGTTACCTCTTCCCATTACAAACAGAACCTGGCACATACTGGGCAAATAAACCTCTCAAAATCAGACTCCTAGCCCTTCTAACTTTTCATTGTTGTTGGGGTTTTTTTGATCCTAACAATGGAATCTCCCCAGTGTTGCTTCTACTCATTCCCTGCATGTCACACAGCAGACACTGTTNTATATAAACATTGCACAATCAATGCCACACAGTTTCCAGGCTGGACTGCACTCAGTGTGGTAGCTTTCTCTCATAATTACTCAATAAGCAGTACAGATAGTCTTACTCCTATCTTTCCTAAAATGGCACTATTACAAAGCAATCCAACAAAATAATCCAACATTTAATTCATTAATCCAGAAAAAGAGTTGGGATTTGGTCTTTATTATCATTATTTATAACTTTACCAACATGCCCAGCGTTACACAAAAGGGTAATATATCCCAAGCAAGCTGCAGCCAGAACTTGCACAACACT
>WEIT01036307.1:5274-49373 GCA_013389985.1 Dryoscopus gambensis | reverse complement strand
GAATACAAGATGTTTTCTAAGCAGAGGCTCTCACACCAGAGCTGTGAATGGCTTCTGCAGCGCGTGCAAAGTGATGGAAAATCCTTGGCTGGATATTGGCAAAAACCCCTGGATCGCTGGTGTGGAAGGGTCAAAGGCACCATACGGGCTCCCAGTCCCCTCAGCTCATTCCTGAGGAGAAATCTGAGCTCCACTGAGGAATTTGGGACAAAAAATGGCACAGCACCCCCGCAACACCCTGCTCCTCTCTCAGTCCCTCCTCCATCAGCCACCCACGGATCCCTCGGGCAGGGAAACCCCTTGGAAGCAAAGCTGAGGGGTGGCCCAGCACCTGACCCACCAACGCCACCCCACGAGCTCCACGGTGGCCACCAGGCTGTGGAACACCAGGCACCTGCCTTCTCCTGGAGCTTCAGCAGGAAAGGAAGAGTTCTACAAACACCTCAGGAGGAGATTTTGGGTGCAAACCCCTCAGCTTCCCTGTGGGTCTCTTCATCCCTCCCCTCCCTCCCCTCCCGCGTGTCCCAAGGCGAGGCCGTGGTGACGCCCCTGCCACCATTTGCCATTAGAGGGCAATGAAGAACTTTGCAGGGTGTCCCCAGGCCCTTCCCTCCACACCCACGTCCCCTGCAGCACCTCCTGGCACCCGGCTGGACAGAGGCCTCGGGGACACCGAAAGAGCCCTTGAGGGTCCCATTTCCTGGATTTCCATGCTCTTCCCTGCCCGGATCATTCCCAAAACCAACCCCTCCGATGGCCACCATGACCCTTTCCAGGGTGGACAACAGATTTCCTGGCGTTCCCCTTTTCCTCCTCCTTGTAGCTTATCCGGAGAGGCCGGAGCAAGCTCTGAGGGCAGCGCTGAGATGACTGGGAAGGTTTGTAGACAAAGGAAGAGAAAATTCCACATGGGATGAGTCCTCCACAACCAGCCCCAGCAGCCCTTGCAGTGATTCAAACAATGCACATAATCCTATCCATGGCAGATTATTATTAATTATTATTAATTATTATTAAGATTGTCATCATTGCCATGAAACCAGTTCACCACTTTTGTTAATCTCATTTTTTGCAAAAGTGAGAGTTCCTTTATGAGGATTAACTCCTAATATTTTCCCACTATTCCACAGATAAATATCCAGGATCTGCTGCACAGACTACTTAGAAAATGCCATTTCTGGACACTTTTTCCTTTCAGATCTAAGCTGAAAACCAGCACAGGAGAGAAACAATTCGTTTCCTCAATAATTTACAAGCAAAACCAGGTGAAAACGGTGTGGTGGGTGAAACCAAGGGGAAACAGGAGCCAGAATTTGCATCCATAATAAGAACATCCTGCACACCCCCTGCTCCTGGAAGGGCTCTCAGCCCCGTCATTCCAGGGACATAAACGGATAGAAATATTTCACACCCCAAACGCTGCATGTCGGTGCTTTTAGCGACGCCTGCTCACACTGCTCTGATTGAGGGGGTGGCAGCACCCACTGGGGACATCGGGGAGCTGTGACAGACCCCAGCCCATCCTCCCTGCCCGGCGTGTCCCGTGGGATGGCTGGGCACGGGAAAGGCGGCACTTGGGCACGGGAAAGGCGGCACTTGGGCACGGGAAAGGTGGCACTTGGGCACGGGAAAGGCGGCACTTGGGCACCTCCTCCTGCTCCTGGCAGCGCTGGTTACACCAGCCCTGTGCTGCCTCCCTGCCTTTCCAAAGGATGGGAAGGGCCCCGTCCCAGGGAAGGGACTCATCCCAGGGAAGGGACTCATCCCAGCCCGGGGCTGGACTCGGAGTTGTGCAAGGAGCTGTTCCACGCCGCGATTACTCCGGATTGCAAACTTCCCTCCCATCTGCTCGTCGCTCCTATCTCAGCCCAGAGCTCGGGAGTGAATCAGCGGCAGCTGCAGAGGGTGGATCAGCTCCCAGGTGGGAATTTGCACATCCAGGCTGGGATCAAACGGCTCCGGCCTGTCCTGCTGCCAGCAGGGAATCCAGCACGGAGCTCCCACCTCTGCAGGGCGCTCTGGGAACACCCGCGACACAAAATCATGGAATCCCAGAAGGGATTGGGTTGGGAGGGACCTTAAAGCCCATCCAGCTCCAACCCCAGGGACATCTCCCACTATCCCAGGCCGCTCCAAGCCCTGTCGAGCCTGGCCTTGGACACTGCCAGGGATGGGGAGCCCACAGTCCCTCGCAGCAGTTCCTGCAATTTTTCAGTGCCTCACTAAACTGAATCTTTAAATAGCTCAAGCTTTACATTCTCTGCACAGGAAACTCAGGGGGAAAAAAGCGCAATTCTTTATTAAGCTTTACTTTAAGGTACCCGTGCAATGGATTTAAACTGCCAGAGGGCTGGATTAGATGGAATATTGGGAAGGAATTGTTCCCTGGGACGGTGGGGAGGCCCTGGGATGGAATTCCCAGAGAAGCTGTGGCTGCCCCTGGATCCCTGGAAGTGTCCAAGGCCAGGCTGGACGGGGCTTGGAGCACCCTGGGACAGTGGGAGGTGTTCCTGGGGTTGGAACTGGATGGGCTTTAAGGTCCCTCCCAACCCAAACCAGTTTGGGATTCCATGATCGTATCAGACAACCCCCCACTGCAGCAGCTGAATAGGGAATGTCCCACAGATGTCTTCATCCCCATGTCCCTGACCTCCCAGCACAGCTGCACCTCCTGCCAAACTCTCACCCTGCTCCTGCTGAGCTCACATCCCAAGGGAACATCCCACTTTCCCAGTGCTGGATCAGTTATTCTCATTAGCCATTCCTGCTGAAGTTCACGGCAGCCCCGATTTTGCTGCTGGCTCCCCAGCTCAAACCCTACCTTCGGCACATTTCATTTTCCCCCACAACGCCGTTCCTTCATCCACCCCATCCCGTTAACTGCTGCACACCCTGCACAGCTCACGAGGAGATGCCTCAGCATCTGGCACTGCCTCATCCGAGGCTGCTCCCAGCCTCTGGAGGCGAGCAGGAGCTCTGTCCTGTCCCTGGAGGTGGCAGCTCCAGCCGCCACCACGGGCGTGACGCGGGCAGCCAAACACCTCCTGCACTGAGATCACTTGTTCAGGACATGCAGGGCAAGACCCCGACGTCAGCCTGAGCCCGTGCAGGGCAAAATCAGCAGCGTTCAGCAGCCAGAGGGAATCCAGGGTGAGGAAACATCCGAGGGGAAAGGGATATCCCGCTGTGGGGTGGGAATTTGCACATCCCGCCTTGGGACCAAACAGCTTCTGCCTGTCCTGCTGCCAACACCGACTCCAGCACGGAGCTCGCCCCTTTCTGGGACACTCTGAGACACAAATCATGGAATGACAGAATCCCAGATGGATTGGGCTGGCTGCAGTTGTTGCTGCACGGCCTCTAGGAGTGGTTGCCAGCAACGGAGCAGAAGCTGAGGGAATGAGTGTTGGAAGCTCCTGGGAACAGGGCCCTGCAAGGCCCTGCTCAGGCAAGGGACGCTGTGGATGGAGCAGGTGCAAAGAGGCATCTCCCAAAGGCTCTCCAGGGGCTCCTTACCTGGTCACAGATGAGCTCCCACTTCTTCTCGTTGTCGTACTGCCGCAGGAGCCGGGCTTTGTCGGGAGGCAGGTTCATGGCATTCTGTGGAGAGACAGGAATATTGTGAGGGACCGGCCACGGCCAAATCCAGCTGCAGCAAACCAAGGCAGCGTGGCTGCGGTTGTTGAATTGCTTCTCGTGAATTCCTGATGCCAGAGTGGCTCAGGAACCTTCCCCCTCCACGTTGGTTTTGGCCCCAAAAGCGCCGGTGAATCACGAGGCACCCAAGGGCAGGGCTGGGCCGCGCTGGGACACACGAGGCGAGACCGAGGGCCAGCCCTGAGCTCCAGTTCCTGGGTTTCTAGGAAAAGATTCCTCTCTGTGAGGGTGGGGAGGCCCTGGCACAGGGTGCCCAGAGCAGCTGTGGCTGCCCCTGGATCCCTGGCAGTGCCCAAGGCTGGGTTGGACAGGGCTTGGAGCACCCTGGGACAGTGGGAGGTGTCCCTGCCCATGGAATGAGATGAGCTTCATAAGCTCCCTTCCAATCCAAACTGTTTTGGGATCCTGTGAGCAGCCACCTCCATCCAGTGGAGAGGACAGGATTCCCTGAGCTGCCACAGCACAGGAGCCACTCTGGGCCCCAGACAGGTCCTGTTCCCTTCCCTTGGGCACATTCCCGAGGCAAACACCCCCCACTGGGGGCTGGGGCTGCAGGACAGTCCTCTCCCAGCAGGACCATGGAATGCCACTTCATCTTGCTCCAGCAGCTCTCCAGGTTGGAAATGCCACCACATGCCACCTTATCTGGATGACACAGATCCCGGAGTCAGGATTGCTGCTGCCCAACCCCCAGAGATAACAATCGCAGCCTGTGAGTGACAGGAGTCAGAAGGAAGGGGAGAGGCAGCAATTATTTGATCCCTATCGTCCCTGGCTCCTTTGATGTGAGATCTCCTTCCAGGACAGCTCTCGGGAAGGGAAGGGCGGCGCAAACCACTCGATCCCAAGGCAGCATTCCCAAGAGCCCTGTCCTGGAATGTGCAGTGTAACTGTTGTGCTGGCGCTCCTGGAGAACCCAGGAACACCGGATGGAACCCAGGAACACCTGGAGAGAACCCAGGAGCACCTGGAGAGCTCTGCACACACCAGGGCTGGAGAGGACCCCTGTCAGCCCGGCCCAGCACAGCAAGGCCAAGTGGTGGGTGGAAAACCTTCTGAGCACCTCTTGGGCTCCAGCAGCTCCTGGGCTCCAGCTGGAATTCCCAGACTGGCCCCAGTTCACCCAGTTAACCCCTGGGGACCACAGGCCTCTGGCAGTCCAGTCCCGGTGAGGAAGAGCCGGCCAGTCCTGGCAGCACCGGACACACCAATAAACCAGAATCAATAAATCCGAGTTTCAGACTGAAATCCCACACCAGGAGCAGCTCCCTGAGCTGTGCAATGGGCAGCCTCCAGCTTTATTCCAGCAGGCTGTCCTGGGGATCCCTGGAACCACCCCACATCCCTACTCTGGCCCAGGCTTCCTCCCTTTCCTCACACAAACCCCATCCCAAACAAGGCAAGGGGAAGGATGTGGACAAGGTTGGGATCGGCCAACCAGGACACCTCACTGGCACCTGGAAAATCAGAATTGAAGGAAGTTCCTGGCAGGATCACAGGTGCCAAGGGTGATTCAGTGCCAGGGGATGGTGCAGGTAGCGCTGACCACACTGATGGGCTCCAGGACAGCCGGGAGAGCCTCGGGAATGAGGGACCGCCGAGGATTTGCTCCTCTGCCCTCCCTCCATCCCAGCCAGGGAGCGTCCCCGCTCCCGGGGATCCCCTCCACGCCTCCTGCTCTTCCCAGAGCTTGTTTTCCATCAGATAACAACGACTCCCTGTGCTCATCGCTGCTGTCATGCTGACAGTATTTACAGGCTCTGATCCTATCT
The DNA here is from genome assembly GCA_013389985.1 of Dryoscopus gambensis. Lineage (NCBI taxonomy): Eukaryota > Metazoa > Chordata > Aves > Passeriformes > Malaconotidae > Dryoscopus > Dryoscopus gambensis. The sequence continues at coordinate 43,944 of WEIT01036307.1, read as the reverse complement.
GCGCTCGCTTCTCCTCACAGTCTCTCACCAGGCACCTTATCAGCTCTGCTTATCACTTCGTGCACTTCTTGGTATTTTTCCTGAGGGTTCCTCCAGCACCATTCCTCGCTCCTGAGTCGCATTTCACAGCCCCACTGGCTCTCAGCTGGAGGAAGAGCTGCAGTGTTTACCTGCAGTGCAGCCCTCGTCGGGCTCTGATCTCCTCAGAGCTAATCAGCTTACGCACCCCGCCTGGCACCGGGACAAGAAACCTGCCTGGAAACCTCGGCAGGACTCGGCCGTGGCAGGGCTTCAGCAGGGATGGGAGCTGGAACAGGGAGAACAAGAGCCGGGCAGCAGGCTCCAGTGATCTCATTCCCACACGCAGCCGGCTGAGCTCACTCTGCCACGGGAAGCGCTTTGCTCCGCTCCTCACCACCGCTTCGTGTCCCTCAGCAGCTCGCTCCAGACATTCCTGCCCTCTCCCACAGGGAAAATCCCCTCTGGACACGGTGTGCAGCCAGGCTCAGCTCCCTGTGGGTGAGGTGAGGGTGATTGCACCTGCTCACTTCCCAAAAAGAGACCTAAGGCGTGACCGTGGTATGGACAGGCCCAGGGGTCACCCCACAGTCCCTCCCCACAGTCCCTCCAGTCCCTGGCCTGATCTCTGCTGCAGGGAACTGGGAAGGAAAGAACCACCGTGGTTACCTGCACAGCCTGAGGGAGGTTTAGATCTGCCAGAGAGTGTCCAGAGGAGGGGCACAGGGATGGGGAAGGGCCTGGAAGGGACAGATGAGCATTTGAGGTCTGGGGGTGGTTTCTTCCTTATTTCCTTGGGTTTCATCCCCCTTCTCCTTGGGTTTCCCTGGAGGGGCCATACAAGGAACAGCTGAGGGCACTCGGTTTGCTGGAGAAGAGGAGACTGAGGGGAGACATCCCAGTCTGGAGCTTCCTCCTGAGGGACAGCTCCGAGCTCTGCTCTCTGGGATCACGGACAGAACCCGAGGAACAGCTGGGCCCGTGCCAGGGGAGAGTCAGGCTGCAGATCAGGAAAGCTTCCTCCCCCAGAGGGTGCTGGCACTGCCCAGGCTCCCCAGGGAATGGGCACGGCCCCGAGGCTGCCAGAGCTCCAGGGGCGTTTGGACCCCGCTCCCAGGGATGCCCAGGGTGGGGCTGTTGGGGGTCTGGGCAGGGCCTGGGGTTGGATCCATGATCCCTCTCACTCAGGACATGCCATGACTCTACACTGGACCTCCTCTGAAACCTGGACTAAGGATTTCCTCACTCTCAGCAGCCACTCCCTGCTGGAAAACTGGTTCCTAATCCATGATATTTTAACTCACATGGGAAGCAATAGATTATTTTTTTACATCTCTGCATGGCACTACCCCAAGGGGCTCCTGAAATCCAAGTGCACTGCTCCCAAGTCCGTAACTCCAGTCACAGCAGCAGGATCCGAGGCAGAGGCTTCCGAACTGGCTCCTTGAGCTCTGCTGCAGCCACACCCAAGCAGACACATTTGTCGTCTGGATCTCCCATTCCCTCTGGATCCCTGGAATGACTCACACTCGTCTCCTTGGCCCCTTCCAGCTCTTACAGCCATGGGCTTCACACATCCCAGCGTTCTCCAGTTAATGACAGGTCTGCTTCCTGTGGTTTCCCTTCCCATCTTTTCCCAATTAGAGCTTTGAAGGCTTTTGGGAGCAGAACTGTTCCCTCCCTAAAACAACCCAAACTCCCGCTGTGGCCAGCAGGGATGGCCCCGCTCTCTCCTCTCCTGCCGGTGTCCCCTGTGTCACCACCCCCTTGCACAGATGGAGACCTTTTGCCAGCAGAGCAGATTTCCATCAGCTCATTTTTCATCAGGAAGAGCTGCACCTTTAATTGGATCCCCAGCTTCCACCAGGATCCCATAAAACCCATTCCTGTGAGTGGGAACTGCAGCTGAGGCGGCCTCATCTTGTGCCCCGCTGCTCTGCATCCTCACTCCCATTTCCATCCTCATCCCCATCCCTGGCTCCTGGCTCCAGGGATGGCTCCTACCAAACACAACCCAGATTAAAAACAACTATTTCTGGCCAAACTATTTTGCCGCCCCGGCCGAGCCCCCGCGCCCAGGTGAGCCCCGCGGCTTCGCTCCGCTCCTTCCTCTCACAGCCCCGGGAAATCCGTCCCACCTTCCTCACTCGCAACTTTCCACTACCTCACAGCGCTCCCAGGCCTGGGGAGGGGAGCAACGCCAAGCTCTGGCACATCATCCTGCCTGGAGAGGCCGTAGGAAACCCGAGCACTCCGCTTCCGACTCCTCAGCAACACCTCCCGGCACAAACCTGGAGTGGCCGCAGCTGGATCCCGCACGGCCTCCCGCTGTCCGCAAGGGCTCCCGTCCAACCCCATCCTGGCTCCGAGAACGCGGGACTTCTCCTTTTCTCCCCCAAATTCCAAAGTTATTCATGTCTGCTGCTACGTGCCAGACAATCTAGGTAAGGTTTCCATTCCGTTTGCTCCGGGTTGGCAGGATAAAGCTGGGCCTTAAATTAATCACAGTAGCAGATGGAAAACTGGGGGGAATACAAGCAGACCTCCAAAATATTAAATTGCTTAAGAGTTAAAAATAAAACCAGAGTGCAACAAGGAAATTTATGTATTTTTAACCTATGAAATAAAGCCCAGCTCCGTCCAAACTGGCGGAGCCTCCAATTCCAGGTTTTGGCATTAAAAATCTCGTTTTGTGCACTGATCTGCAGGATTTGGGCACCACCAGCACGGCTTGGCTTCACCCTTGGTCTGAACGTGTCCCTTGGGGTTGTCCTGCTGTCCCCTTCCATGGAAAAGGGGTACTGAGGGAGCTGCTGGTGGCCACACGTGCTGGCCCCAGGCCTTGGGGCAAAGTGCTCCCACAGCTAGCATTGTCCAGGGCAAGTGCTGAAATCCATCCCATGTGCCAGAGCGGGATAAAGCACCCAGCTGGAAAGGGAAGGACCAGCAGATGCCTCCAGGTGCCACCTGCAGCCCAGGTCACGGTGCCAGTGCTGGAAGGACTGAGCTGTGCTTTTTCCAGCTTACTCCTCGTTTTCCTGAGGATTAAAAGGCTCAGTGTTTTGGAAAAGTGGTGTAGCAGCAACTCAACTGACTCAAAGGCATGAGCATTGCTAATTAATAGCATTGCTAATTAATAGCATCGGGCTGCTGCTCTTATTGATCTTATCACCTTCAAGTCCAGAGCCCTGTCATTAATGAATCCTGACGTGCTGGGAATGAACAGAGTCCTCCTGATCCATTTGTTCCCATGAACAGCCCTGGATGCGTCAGGACGAGCCCACGAAGCCCCAGAATGTGGGATGTCCTCACCATCCAGTGGATGGGGATGGAGAAGGCAGGAAAGCAGAGCCCAGCAAGGGAAGGCGAGTCCAACACCGCTGCCAATGCCAGCGCTGCAGCAAGGGGCGTTAAAAGCCATCCCAGCAAGGAGTTAAACCTCCCACTGCCATAAAAGCACTGCCAACCTTGAAAGGAATAAAGGTACCCCAGGAAAACCTTATCTGCAAGGACACACCCTGATGTGGCAGGTGAGGGTGCAGGGGATTCCCACTCCTCCTCCGTGAGACGCCGCACGGTAACCCACATTCCCGAGAATTAATTCCCGGCTGGGAATTTCTCCTCCTGTCCTCCCTCTGACTGGGATTATTCCCACCTTGCACTGCTCCCAGAGAGATGGAAAACCAAACCTGGATCGTTTCTGGCTTCACAACAGCTCTGAGGGCAAAGATCAGGGCTTTAAAACACTTCAAACAAGTCTTGGTCCTCGTGACTCAGACTCAGGCTTACACACCCACGTCGAAGCTCTGCTCCTACTCCAGGCTTCAAGGACTCCCTATCCTCACCTGGATGCTCCCAATCTGAGCTTATTCTCCAGCTCATCCATTAAACTTCCCAATCCCTCAGGTTCAGCACAGCGTTTTGCCTCCACCTCTCCGGGGTTTATCTCACTCTCTCCACCATGACGAGCTGCAATCCTGATTTTTCCTGCATTTCAGTCAGGGCTGTTCCAAGGCAGAGCCTGAAGTATTTTTAACTTTTATTAATATCCAGTGAGTTCTTACAAGGCAGACCCAAAACTGGTTCCTAAGTCGAGTCCATACCTCCCACCTCCATAACACGGAGACAGAGCAGCCCTTCCCTGGCTGGAGAGAGCCTGAGAACCAAATCCCAGTTCCTGAGTGGATCCAGGTTTCCTTCTTGGCACTGAGCTGCCCACGTCCTCCCACAGTCCAGGATCCAAAAGCAACCAAATTCCAAAAACATTAAAAAGAGAATGAAAAGCAACATAAATCAGTTCAGATCCGTTCATGTGACACTGTCACCCTTGGCTGTCAGAGATGTGATGGCTGAGGCTGGAAATGTTCCCTCACAGTCTCTAAATTTAGCGGGTGTGAAAAGGAACCAGTTTGGAACGAGGAGGGTGCCCAGGCAGGAGCAGCAAACCCAGGGCTCTGCGCTCATCCTTTGAGGCTAGAGCAGGACAAGCCCAGCTCCCCAACTCTCCTCCTCTGCTGGGACATCCAAGGGGACAGTGGCTGCTTGATGGTGGCTTGGAGCCATCAAGAGTCACCAGTGAGACCTCCTGGCTCACCCCGCTCACTGAATCACCTCCAGCCCGAGGTTTACTGAAGGTCTGCAACATCCAGGTACGGCATTACCGTGTGCACTGTGGCACTTGGGGACACGGGTTAGAGGTGGCCTGGGCAGTGGTGAGGGAATGGTCGGATCCGATGGTCCTAGAGGGCTTTCCCAACCTTAATGATTCCGTAATTCTTCATCCCGACCACTTCCCAGGTGAAACACACGTTGATCAGATCACCCAGCGACACAGCGCAGGAGGGTGGTGGCAGCCAGGTCTCTTTGGCCTGGGGGAAAATCCCCAGAATCCCAGGATCATCCAGGTGGGAAGAGACCTTGAAGATCATCGAGTCCATCAACCCAGCACCAGCACAACCATCCCTGAACCATGTCCCCAGGTGCCACATCCAGGTGCCTCTTGGACACTTCCACAAATGGTGATTCCACCACATCCTTGGGCAACTCATTCCCATGCCTGACCACTCTTCCAGGGGAAAAAACTTTCCAGTATTTAATCCGAATCTCCCCTGGTGTAACTTAAGGTCATCTCCTCTCATCCCTTCACTTGGGACATGGCAGAAGAGCCCAACCCCACCTCACTCCACCCTCCTATCCAGGAGCTGTAGAGACCAGTGAGGTCCCTCCTGTGCCTGCTCTTCTCCAGACAAAAATTCCAGAAGAAATCACAAAATTCCATAAGAAGCAGATCCTGGCCCCAAACCCTCCTCACTCGCCATGGCTGGAGAAGGTCCCTCACCTTGCCCTAACTGTGACCCTTTCTGCAGAAGAAGCCTCTGTGATGCTCCAGGAGCCACCCACCAAAACAACCTCGGGGGTTTTGTCCAGCATTAAAATTTAATTCCAGAGCCTGACCCATAAAACAGCCCTTAATATTCTCCTCGAATATTAAAATGCAACTTCTTGCAATTTTCTGTGCTACTTAATTCGCCAGCCCTGCTCCGGTGTGTTTATTTAGGAAAGCCAGAGGCAACTGAAGCGAGCTCCAAGTTCCCTGACTTTATGAGGAATCCAAGCTAGGCTAAAATTAAATGTACTTATTGTTCTAATCCTCCTTCTCCTCTCATGTTTTTTGTTTTTTTTTTATTAAACTGGTCTTTGATCTAAAAATACCAATGCTCTGCCTGCACCAGGCCTTTCTCCTCCTAAACACGCCCTGGATCCGTAGGGAAAAGCAGGAGAAGCTTCCACAGCACGGAGGGACCTGCTGAGGAGAGAGGACACGGCGTGTGGAGCTCATCCTTGGGAAATGATTGGAAAAAATCCAAGTGAAACTCTTGAATTCCGGATCCGTGATTCCCCACATCCATCTCGGTGGACCTGAGGTTATCCAGGAGCACCCACTTCACACATGGAAGGGGAAGGCTGGGATGTGGAAAACTGTGGTGGCACCGTGTTCCTCAGCCGATAAGGAAGGACTAAACCATCCAAGAATCCAGTGGCAGGGAAGGGGGAATATTCCTTGGGAGGTCATCACCTTCCAGGTGTTTATAACCACCCTGGAATCCTGATGGAGCACGCTGGGAGACAGCCAGGGGGTCCCTGCCCCACATGGCCTCGGTGGACGATGTCCACGTGCAAGGCTGGCACTCAGATTCCCGTGTTTTGACACCACTGTGGTTTTCCATGACTTTTCCGAGCCCCTCCGTGTCCGTCACCCCTCCCCACGTGCCGCTCATCACTTCGCCTCTTCGCCTGCTTTGATCAGCGCATCCATTTGCATATTTATCATAAATTAGCATTTCCCTTCCAAGCTCTCCCCAGAGGTTAATCCAGGCATTGTGCGGACGGGAGCAGCGACACGGAGCCACTGTGGGATGGCTCCCCGAGTCCTGGCTCAGTGATGGGATAGACTGGATATCAGGGACAATTTCTTCATGGAGAGGGTGGTCAGGCATTGGAATGGGCTGCCCAGGGCAGTGGAATCCCCATTCCTGGAGGGATTCAAAGCTGTGTGCATGTGGCACTTGGGGACATGGGGCAGCGGTGGCCTTGGCAGTGCTGGGAAATGGTTGGACTGGAGATCTTGGAGAGCTTTTCCAACCTTCAGGATTCTCTGATCCTAAATCCCTTCTCCTCACACAGCAAGTGGGGTCTCACTGGGAGAGCCACGACGCCATCCGGGAAACCTCTGGAAGGTTTTGGGGACCAAGGACTGCAGTGACCACGGAGCTGCTTGTTCCTCTCAAAAATCCAGACTCGGCCTGAAGGCTCCATGTTTTGGAACAGCTGAAACCTCACTGATTCACCACTGAAAAAGAATTCCATGGTAGGAACGCTTCAAAGGCCAAGCCAGGCCTGACTCACTCCGAGCTCCTCCCGTGGCTTTAGTAAATCACTCACTGCTGATAAGGCAAACCACAAAATCCAAAATTAAAGCCTTTTCAGTGAAATGTCGGAGAAAGTGACTTCCAAAGAACCAAAATGTGTATTCCAAAGGCTGTGCTGGGAATTGCACAGATGGTGGGCAGTGCCCACGATTCCATTCCTGGCGTGAGAAGGATCCTTGCTCTGGGGCAGCCCAGAGTGCTGGGAGCTGCAGGGCACAGAAATGCTGGGAAACACACAAAAAATGGGGTTCCAGCAATTTTACATCTGCACTCCTGTGCTGCCTCACACACAGGGGAGGTCCAAGCATCCCTACAATTATCCCAAAGATGTCAATGGATTTTGGTTTCTCTCTGGGACTTTTCCCCAGATCCCATTAAAAAAGCAGCTCTGCTGTGAGTCAGAGGATCCCGTCCCCTCATGCCGTTGTTCCCTACAAACCCTCTGCAAGTGGAGCACATGAGACCTGTGGAACTGCAGTGCTGCTCATCCCTCAGCTGCTCAGGAGGAAAAGGAGAATTCCGGGCAGCAGCTCCGACCGGCGGCTGCCACAGCCCAGCTGGAAGCTGTGCACGCCCCACTGCACCACAGCTACATGGGACTTGGGGAAGGAATTCCTCCCTGTGAGGGTGGGGAGGCCCTGGGATGGAATCCCAGAGAAGCTGTGGCTGCCCCTGGATCCCTGGAANTCCCCTCATGCCGTTGTTCCCTACAAACCCTCTGCAAGTGGAGCACATGAGACCTGTGGAACTGCACTGCTGCTCATCCCTCAGCTGCTCAGGAGGAAAAGGAGAATTCCAGGCAGCAGCTCTGACCGGTGGCTGCCGCAGCCCAGCTGGAAGCGGCTGCACCACAGCTACACGGGACTAGGGGAAGGAATTCCTCCCTGTGAGGGTGGGGAGGCCCTGGGATGGAATCCCAGAGAAGCTGTGGCTGCCCCTGGATCCCTGGAAGTGCCGCAGGCCAGGCTGGACAGGGCTTGGAGCAGCCTGGGATGGCAGAAGGTGTCCCTGCCATGGCAAGGGGTGAATGGGATTTAACATTCCAACCCAAACCAGTGTGGGATTCTGTGATTTATCTGATATTCCTGAGGATGACAGAAGGGATTTTCAGGGGGTGGGTGGAACAAAACCCCTCCGACCTGCCCTCACATGGAGGATCCCTCACTTCCCCTCCACAGGGATGAGCTGGTCAGAGCCATCGGCCAAGTCAACCTCCTTCGGGAAAAGCTGGATAAAATCCTCATCAAAACACTTAAACTTCACCTAGCTGCAATTTTTAAGGCAGTTGATGATCCCAGATTATCCTACATGCACCTCTGTGACAGAAATAACGTGCATTTTCCCATCAGAAATCATGGAATCCCAGACTGGTTTGGGTTGGGAGGGACCTCAAAGCCCATCCCATCCCTCCCCTGCCATGGGCAGGGACACCTCCCACCATCCCAGGCTGCTCCAAGCCCTGTCCAGCCTGGCCTTGGGCACTGCCAGGCATGCCACAGCTTCTCCAGGCACCCCGTGCCCACAAACACTCTCTGCACATATGGATAAAAATCCATGGAAGTCATTCCAAGTGAGTTTCTTATGCAACACCAGCTGAGATTTCAACTCCAGCGCCCACAAAAAACCCCCGCACGGCAAAACCCAACCACCACCCCCACGCAAGCAGATGGATAAAATCCCCCCCAAAAGCCAGAATAAAACACAGGGAGGTGTTTAGGGGGACACAAATAAAATCCAAGAGCAAACCCAACCCACAGGGTTGGATCCCAGGAGGAAATGGGAAATCAGCTCCCTGATGGATGCTGCTCTAGGAACAAAACCCGCATTTGAGTATTAAGGGTTGGACAAACCAAGAAAAATAAATGAAGTCAGGGATAAAAAGCCTGGCCCGCGGCCTGGTCCCAGGTTTTCTGTCTCCAGTGAATGTCAGCACGAGCCCTCCTTGGAAAACCACGTCCCAGACAAAACTCCAGCTCTGGAGGCAGCCAGGAACTCGCTCAGATGCTGAGAGCTGGAGCCTTTGGAGCCTATTTTTAATTCTCCCCGATTTCCTTTCTCTTCCCAACACCCTCCAGCCAATCCAGGTCTCTGCCCTGCCCTCACGCTGCCCAGAGGGAGCAGGTAAATCACAAGAACTCCTTAAAAAATGCAAATTATTTACATCCCTCTTTGCTGCACTCGAGTACTTGATGGACAGGGAAAGGAATTTACTTGGAAGTTGATTACACCTAAAAACGTAAACACCAGGAAAGGCTCTCACACACCAAGCCTCAATCCCAAGGGAATTTTTAACAGCAAGTTACAAACTTGGATTTATCCTGGAAATATTTACAGGTCTCACTACTGCAGGCACCACTCCAGCCCAGCAGAGGAGTGCAGGGAAGCCAAAACAAACCCAGATCCTGTGATTTTCCAGCCATAATATTGGAGCAGTAATTCGTGTCCTGCGCTCTGGTGTCACTGTCCCCAAGGCTCCTTGACATTACATCTGCCTGGGCTGGCAATAAATCACTAAAAACGTGTCACACGCACACAGGGGCCTTGTATGAATCCTTTTAAGTGACTAAAATCCAGCATTTTCAGGCACCAGCCCTGATTTTTGCTGCTTCGCCACAAATTTCACGGCACCTTTTTGAAAGGTTATTTTTTGTAGTTGTCGTTGTTGTGTTCAGGGCTCCTCGGATTTGCCAAGAATGAAGCACCAGGATTCCAGGGGCACACGTGGCCCTGAGGGAACACCTCCCTTTGTTCCTTTCCTAGAAATCTCGGCCTGATTCCGAATGCATCCTCCTGGACACGGATATTTTAAGGATGTCAGACCCAGGGATGCGTTGGTGTTCCTGGAGTCCACTTCCCTTGAGTTTCCCTGGATCTACGGGAGGGTTTATCCCTTTTTTCCTGAAGTTTCCCTGGATCTGGGGGAGTTTATCCCTTTTTGACTTGAGTTTTCCTGGATTTGAGGGGGTTTATCCCTTTTTTCCTTGAGCTTCCCTGGATCTGGGGGGGTTTAAATCTTATTTCCTTGACTTCCTCTGGATGTAGGGGAATTTATCCCCACTTCCCTTGAGTTCCTTGGATCTGGGGGGAGTTTATCTCTTTTTTCCTTGACTTTTCCTGGACCTCAGTGGGTTTATCCCTTTTTGACTTGAGTTTTCCTGGATTTGAGGGAGGGTTTATCCCCCTTCCCTTGTATTTTCCTGGACCTGAGGGGGTTTATCCTTTACTTCTTTGAGTTGCTGTGGATCTGGATGGGTTTATCCCCCTTCCCTCATACTTCCCTGGATCCGGGAAGGGTTACTTCCCTATTTCCTTGAGTTTCCCTGCATCTCAGGGGGTTTATCCGTTTTTCCCTTGAGTTTCCCTGGAGGAGCCATACAAGGAGCAGCTGAGGGCACTTGGCCTGGTGGAGGAGACTGAGGGGAGACTCACCCCACTCCGGAGCTTCATCCCAAGGGATCACTTTGGTTATTCCGGAAGCACTTTTACTGTGGCTGTCCCAAAAGCGGTCCCAGAGGTAGGTGCTAGACCAATAAATGTTTGACCTCGCCCATAAAATCCCTGCTTGGTTACTTTTTCCAAATAAATCTGTGGCTGTGCTGGCTGGGCTCCCATTCCCGAGGCAGTTCTGGATGCTATTTTTAATCTCTGTGAGAAGATGAATCCCAAATTTCTGGACAACGTCCGCAGGCACCTAAACTCAGGAAAAGAAGATTTCTCTCCAGCTCCTGTCCTCCCAGAGTCGTCCTTACAACCAAATCCCACAGGATTTCTCACCTGGTGGGAACACCTGTTTACAATTCCCTTCGTTTATCCACAAATACGTTCCTAATTTCCTCTTTTCACATCAGACACGCTTCACCTGCTCACCCTCCCAGACATCCACCTCGTGCCTTTCCCCAGACAAAGCTTGTGTTTCATCAGAACTCCCTTTGATGGGTGTTTATAAACCATAAACCAACTGGAATCGCGACGGGGAACTGCACTGCAACACCACACGCTGGCATCTCCTGCCTGGAGCACTCCGAGGCTGCTGCCAAAACCGTGGAATCACGGAATCAGTGAGGTTGGAAAAGACCTCCAAGAGCACGGAGTCCAACCTGTGATGGATCCCCACCCCGTCACCCAGCCCACAGCTCTCAAGCTACGGTGCTAATGGCACAAAAATGGGAAAATTATTCCACCCACCTGCTCTTCCTCAGGTTCTCTAAGGCAGAACTGTCCCTAATTCCTGACTAAATTAATTTGAGAGTCAGGATGGTTATGGAGAAGGAAGCTGGATTCAGTTAGGAGTGCAGATCCCAGGTGCAAGGAGCTGGGCTGGCCGTCAGCACAGTCAGGAACTGAACGGATTCAGGCTTAAAGACAGAACAGCCAAAAATTATTTATAAGGAGGCTTTCCTGGGAATATTTTAGTCCCCAAGTCCTTCACCTGGGGGCAGGTGCCCGTGGCTTGTGGCACCTGTGTGCCAGGGTGTCACACACGAGCCAAACCCGGGGATTTTCATGTCTGGTTTTGGAAGTGCTGACACGAAGAGAGCTTTGTAAAAGGAGCTCTGGCTCTCCTCGGCTTCCCACGCCGGGAGCTGGGAATGGGAATTAGGTTAAAGAGCTCCTGGGCTCCCAAGCAGAGCATGGCATGGAATGAAAACGAGCCCTGGCCGGCACATGACCGGGATGAGCAGCGGGATTAATCCCACACCGGCAGTGGGAACAAGCAGCCCCCAGCCTGGCGTCGGGACAAGCACCGGGCCAGGCTGGAATACCTCAAATTCCACTTGAAACCGTACAAAAACAAACCAAAAAATCCTTTTATCCACTAAGTATGATCCAAGCTGGCACAGGCGGCTCCATCCTCAGGGGGCAAATGGGATCCAGCCCCGAGCAACCTGCTGGGAACACCTCAGCCTGTCGGGGATTCCAGGAAATCTCACGGGATCTGCTGGTGATGGGAGACCAGCACCAACCCCACAGCACAGGACAGGCAGAGCTGAGGAAGTTCTGTGCTCCAGATCACAAACAGCTTTTACCTTTAGCTGCAGTTGGCAAAGGAGAAATATCCTTCCCAGCAATGGTCCTTCCTTATCAGCCTCGCGCTTCATTAGCCTTATCTGCAAGAACTCCGAGATGCTATCAGCAGGTCCCTTCTTCCGTGGCTGACGGAGCCTCGGGGAAGGAATGCCAAAAACCCAGCCAAATTCACGTGTGAGAGCTCAGCCACGCTGCCTGGATGGGGCGGGCTGGGAAGCAGAGGGATCAGCTCCCTCTCCAAGCCTCGGCACAGCTCCCACTGCCAGCAGCTCCCGGCCCACGGAGGAGACGGTCCCTGCCCGGCAGCTGCACGCTCCTGGAGCTGCTGGGCTTCCCTCGGGATCACGCCTCGGCTCCAGGGCTTCCACACAAGACCGGTCGTGACTCCTGCACCTCCAGAACTGAGGGAGGGTGTCTGGAAGCCTTGTTGGAAGCATTCCCATGAAACCCAAATTCTGGGTCCCATACAACGCGACGTGGGGTGAACCCAGAGACCTTTGGGAATTCACAGAATGTCTGGGTTGGAAGAGACCTGCAAGATCATCGAGTCCAACCCGTGCCCTAACACCTCAACTAGATCACGGCATCGAGTGCCACATCCAGTCTTTTTTAAACACATCCAGGGACGGTGATTCTACCACCTCCCCAGGCAGTCCATTCCAGTACTTTATCACCCTTTCCGTAAAAAACTTTTTTCTAATATCCAACCTATATTTCCCTTGGCGCAGCTTGAGACTGAGTCCTTGTTCTATCAGTTGCTGCCTGGTGAAAGAGGCCGACCCCCACCTGGCTGCAGCCACCTTTCAGGAGTTGTAGAAGCAATAAGGTCACCCCTGAGTCTCCTCTTCTCCAGGCTGAACAACCCCAGCTCCCTCAGCCATTCCTCGGAGGGCTTGTGTTCCAAGCCCTTCACCAGCCTCCTGGTCGTGAATTCTCTCCTCCCAGCCTCACCTGCCCTTCCAGCTGTGTGGGAACCTCTCAGGGACGGCCAGCACGACTCACAGGTTCATTTTGGGGGCACAGAGGTAAAGAGAGAGCCCCACACCAAGGGAGAGCTGCGGATCTGGCTGCACCCACCAGCTGCCACCGACACGGAGCTGTGACACCAGCATCCCACAGGACAGGGGGAGCGGTGGCACAGCCAGTGGAGCAGCTGCTCCAGCACAAATCCAGGTTTCTCTCACGGCAGTGGAGTTCTTGGATGGCGTTCCAGCACCACACAGAGCCCCTGAGGGGAGGCCCCAGTCCCAGGGTGCCACCAGCACCCCATTCCTGATGGGAGCCGGCAGGCACCGGCCGGACCCAGCCTTCCAGAGGGCTCCAACTCCTCAGCTGCCTTTGGGAATGTCTTCTCCAGCTCCACAGGCACCAGAGATTATGGGAAGACTGTAAATCCCAGCATTACCAAGGCTGCAACCAATTGCTCCTAATGATGCCCCTTCGGAACATATGCTCGGCCTTCTGTCACCGCACTCCGAGTGCCCTCGGGAGCCCGGCAGCCCCAGCACGGCCCCACAAGCAGGATTTCACACTTCGGGGTGGAATTCTGCCTTTGATCAGGCACTGGGTGAGAGCAGCACCCCCGGGGCACCTGCACAGCTCCGTAAGGAAGGACCAAATTGGAAGATTTGGGCTGGGAGTTGGCAAAGCTTAGCTCCTTCAAATTTAGTGCCTGCGCCGTGTCCAGGCAGGGGGATGGCCCTGGTCCCCAGGGAATGTCACAGCCCCGAGGCTGCCAGAGCTCAGGGAATGCTTGGACAATGCTCTCAGGGATGCACAGGGCGGGATTGCTGGGGTGTCTGGGCAGGGGGCTGGACCGATGATCCTGTGGGTCCTTCCAGCTCAGGAGATTCCACGACCTGTGGTTTTAAGTGGAAAGGGAAATTCCCACAGCAGCCAGGCACCTCCAGTGCTCAGGGGAAAATCGGGGTAGGGGGAATGCGGGACCCCCAAAGCAGGGAGAACACACCCAGCAGCAGCAGCTCCGAAGATCCCGGCCGATCCCGCGGCGCCGCGGAGGGAGCCTGGCTCTGCTCCTGGGAACAGCACACACGGAGCCACGCTGGGCACAGCACAGCTAATTAGTGTCCTTCGCTGTCACTAATGAGGGTGGGAAACCAGCACTGGCCGTGTGATGTCTGTACTCCAGGCCGGCTCCCAGCCGGAGCGAGGGGCTGGGATAAATCCCCTGGGCAGGAAGGGACTCGCAGCTCCACGGGCAGGAGGGGGAGAACCAAACCTCCCTGCCAGGGCAGCAGCAGCGAGGAGCGCTCGGCCGTGCTGCTCCTACATCCACACGCCATTCCCAGCAGGGAAAAATCCTGATTTAGAGACATCGTTTCCTCCAGGATGCCCAATCCAGGTGGTTTTCCTACCAAAAAAAAGGTGCCCCTGCTGAGCTGGCACAGGGTGAGGAAACCAAACCAAACCAAGCCCCACAAACCAAATCAAACCCCACAGCCCAAACCTCACACAAAGCACCGGTTTTCTCACACACATCTTCCCATTTCCTTTGATAGTGAGGTCTGTGTCAGCTTGAAAACGCCAAGGGCTCACTCCTTTTCCATAATCCCATTTATTGCCATGTTTCTCCAGCTGTATTTTAGCCTTTTAAATAATAAAAGATAAAGGCACGCCTGCAATTCCCTCTTCAATCCAGACCAATCCAGGGAACGGCCCCACGACACCTTTATTTCAAATGTCACCTCAACAGATGTTTCAGAAGAGCCCAGGAGGGACAGGTGACAGCCAAGGCAGCAAAGCACAAAGCCTGGTTTCCACAGGCTTTCTTTGAATTTCCCTTGGAAATGATGTGGCATCAAAACCGACTTGGCACAAACAACAATTGTGGAACTAGGGCAGGACCTGGACACGGCCTTTTCCCAGACTTCCAGCAGCTGTTTGGGGACTCTGAGCTGATACCCTGTATTTAAACAGCATTTATTTTCTCTTTCTAAGGTACAAGGTGGGTTTGGAGGACGAGGATTTATTCCAGCAACACCTTGCAGGATTTATTCCAGGAACTCCTCACAGTTCAAGGTGAAACAAATCCTTAAATCTGAGTGAAACGGCAGAAACTGATTCACACAACAGGTTCCAGGAAAAATACGTGCTGCCAGCTGAGCTTGGTGGGATGGGTGGATGTGCAGATGAGGATGTGGGTGTACCAAGGAAAGGGGGCACAGGGCAGCAGCTTGATCCCCATAAAATCATGGAATCATTTAGGTTGGAAGAGACCTCTAAGATGGTCCAGTCCAACCCAGCCCAAGCCCAGCAGCACGGCCCATCCTGCCCAGGGACGGTCGGAACTCTCTGCCTTTCCAATCTACACGGAATTCCAGGAATTCAGCCCAAAACCTCAGGCTCAAAGTCACCTGAACCCCGAGGAGCCTCAGCTGCCTCCCCAAACACATCCCCAGGGATGAGCACGAATCCACACAGGAGCTGCCGGTCTCCAGAGCATCCAGAGGGGAGCAAGGAGAGAGGCTGGGACTGTTCCAGCTGGGAAATGGGTCACTGAAACAGGGTTTGGCTCATGATTAACCCCCTGCATTAATGAGGCTCCTTGGAAGGGCAGAATCCAGCAGGAATAGCTCGGGAATTCCTGCCTCGACACCCGGAGCTCCCATCTCGGCAGCCACCAGGAAGGAGGAGTCACCCCTGGGCGCAAGGCAGGAGCTCTGTCCCACGGGGAATGTTTGTTTTCCCCTCCCAGGCATCAGTCGGGAGCTTGGCTCAAGCCTCGGAACAAGATTTCCATGCCCCCGAAAGAAACTCCAGCTCTGGGGAGCAGCGGGAGCCCGGCTCTCCCTGGCTCTCCCGGGAATTCTCTTCCGTGCCACACCAGCCTGTCGGTGGGGCTGGCTTTCATGGGAAGCAGGGACGTTCTGCACGGAGCAAAGACAAACTCCTGCCCGTGCTGGGGGCTCAGCAGCAATGTGGGCTGTTTCACAGGGCAGGGCCGCGAGGGAACGTGACAGCAGCGGTGTCCCCGCGCTCTGCTTTTGGCTGTAAATTCAGGATACAATTCGGGATACAATCCAGAGCGTGTGGGACTAAGTAACCCCACCTTTTTTATTTAAGGCAGCAGAATAACTCCAATAAATCTAACTTCCCAACCCTGCACCTCCAGAAGGTGGCGGGGAGCAAAGACTGGATAATTCAAAATCCCACTTGGCCTCTTCACCTGCATCCCAGCTCCCTTCCCAGCTCCCACCTCAGGAAGGAAAACAAGCATCCCTTCTGGATAAGGGCCAGGGGAACGCTCCTTGCTCCGGGCTAACAGACCAGGAGGTTTCACTGCGGCCAAAATGTTATTTTTATAAATATTTGCCAAGCTTAATTACAACGAAAATATTCCAAACTTTTTCTTTCCCCTCACAGAAAGTGGCAATCGAAACCTGTTGCTAAAGATTCCCTTGGAGGAGTTGAAACCCAACCAAGCGGAGCCCTCTGAAATGCAAACCCTCCCTAAAGAAGTTAAAAGCAAAAATGGGACGCTGGAACAGCTTCTGTGTCCAAATACAGACAGGAAAACAAGCATGGATAAAAGGAAAAATCCGGAGAGAGAACGAGGAGTGGGGGAACTGCTCCGTGTGGGCTCGGGGCAGGTGGGCTGGGCAGCACCCGCGGCCAGGGAGATGGGAACGGCCTCATCCCAGATGGACACAGCTCCAGAGGGTCAGCACGGAGCAGGAACCCGGGACAATGCGACAGCAGGGCTGGAGAATCATTTGGGAAGGGAACGGAGCTGGGAAGGGGCCGGGGAATTCCTGAGGGAGCTGGGAAAGGGGCTCAGCCTGGAGCAGAGGAGCTCAGGGGGCCCTTGTGGCTCTGCACAAGTCCCTGACCGGAGGGGGCAGCCGGGGGGGTCGGGCTCTGCTCGCAGGGAACAGGGGCAGGAGGAGAGGGAACGGCCTCGGGCTGGGCCAGGGCAGGCTCAGGGTGGGTATTGGGGAATTCCTTCATGGAAAGGGATGTCCGGCCCTGGCACAGGCTGGAGTCCCCATCGCTGGAGGGATTTAAAGCCCCCTGGATATGGCACTTGGGGATGTGGGGCAGTGCTGGCCTTGGCAGTGCTGGGAATAGTTGGACTCCATGGCCTCGGAGAGCTTTTCCAGTCCAATGGATCCTGTGGTTCCATGACACTGAGACAAGAACAGCTCCATCCTCTGCAAACAAACACCTGGAGCAGAACTGGTTTCGAGCCCTTTGCTCATTCCAGCTAATCCTGGATGTGCTTAGGCCAGGCAAGAAGGAACTCCTGGCTGCCAGAGTGCCCCAGCCAGGCTGGTAGGAAAAGGAACACGAACACCTGGAAGTGAACGTTGGGATTCCACAGCCAGTGCTTCCCACTAACTGCAATCCTTGGAATTAAAGAGGGCAGTTTTACTGCTCAGTCACACCGTTAATCCCAGCTAAAATTCTCTTGGTTTAAAACAAGATCCAAAGAGAGCATTATAAAACCAGTGTGAAACCTTGCAACAGCACATCCATCCCAATTCCTCTGGATTCCCTAAAATGAGACAGAAATCCTGGAAGACACACAAAAGGTCACGCTGGACACCTGTGAAAGGGGAGGACAAGACAATACTGTTCTTCAATCACAAAATCATGGAATTCCAGAGTGGTTTGTGTGGGAAGGGACCTTAAAATCATCTCATTCCATCCCCTGCCATGGGCAGGGACACCTTCCACTATCCCAGGTTGCTCCAAGCCCTGCCCAAGCTGGATTTAAACCCTGTATTTTTTCACCTCCCTTTGTGCCTCCGTCTGAGAAAACACCTCCCTCACTGTGCTTCGTCCAGAAACCCCTCCCAAGTGCTCTGAGTATCCAGGTTATTATTCCTATCAGGAAAGAAGTGCTCGGATCACCTCTGGAAATCCATCCTTTAATGGGAAAGCAGGAATTGGGCCCTGCACCCGCCCCTGAACCCACAGCCCCGCACCCCATCATGGTGGTGATGAATCAGTTCGTGGAACCGAGCTCGCACCACCCTGAGAAACACAGGCCTTTGTCCAAAAGCATTTGTCAGAACAAAAACAGAACCACCCAAAATTGAACTGCGCTCAAGCGCTTAAAAAAGGAGGAAGGGCAAGGAAGGAGCAGACAGGGCTGGACATCAGGGATTTGGGCTGGAAGGGACCATCTCACAAGGATACCCGCACATTAAGGAACGCAGGAATCAGGAGAGGGATTGATGCACTGTTTTCTGGCAGGATTTCTATCAGTGAGCTGCTGTTTCCCACCCAGCAGGGGCTGAGGTGGCAGTGGGAGCTGTGTTATCCCCGATCCCTTCCATGGAAAAACACCTTTCTGCTAAAAAGGCCCCACACAATCCAGCTGCAAACCTCTCCAAAAGCAGCACCCCGAGCACTCGTGTCCCTGAGGACAAAGACAAGTGGAGCACCAGAAAAATGCTTTGACAAGGAATCACAAAAACACTGGGATTGATTTAAATCTTTAGAGTTGCCCTGGATTTCCCTTCCCCAGCACAGACCAGCAGCAGCAGCACCACTGACACCGTGGCGCTGGGATCCCAAAGGGAACTTCCAGTGATCACGGAATCCCGGAATGGGCTAGGTTGGAAGGGAAGTTGGAGCTCATCCAGTGCCACCCCTGCCACAGGAACAGACACCTTCCACTATCCCAGGGTGCTCCAAGCCCGTTCCAACCTGGCCTGGGACACTGCCAGGGATGAGGAGTTCACGGAGCGAGGACGGGATCCCAACGGGCACGGAGTGAGGACGTGCTCTGGGATGACCCTGCTCGAGCAGGGAGGTTGGACCAGATCACCCCACTGGGGCCCCCTCCAACCTGCCCCATCCCCTGAGGGCCACCAGAAACGCTACAAAAACCCGAACCAGGAAAGCTCCAGCCTGGAGGAACCTGGGAACGTGCCAGGGGAGCAGGAGCAGGCAGAGAGGAGGGATTTGAGGGACGTGCCACAGCTGCAGCCCCTGCCCACGTCACTGGGCCCCCGCGGGTGTGGGAAAATCCTGGTGGGGCTCCCATAGCCCAGCAGCTCCCAGACCTGCGGCTTCGCTGAGGAAGCAGGGCCAGCTGGGATCCCAGCCCCGAGTCCAGCTGGCCCCGAGCTCCTCACGGGCCCACCCAGCAAAGCCCAGGCCAGCGCAGTCCGGGCGCGGCCCGCGGGGATCTCGGCGTTCCGGCGCTTCCCATCTTCCCTGACAAACACGGATTCTATGGAAAGCCAAGCGTGAGGGCAGAGGGCTCTCTTCCCTGAACATGTTTTACCAATTAGGGCCTCGTGGTCTCCATCAAAACATCCAACACAACCCAGCAAAGCCATTAATAAAGTCGACACACGGAGCGGGGTTTTACGGACACTGCATGCTCTGGATCCCTTCCTCTCCCGGCTCCAACACTCATCAGCAGCCCCGGGAAGCTGCCTAAGGAGCTCTAATTAATTAGAGTCATTATCTAAGTCATGCTATTTCCCTGTTTAGATACATTTAAATGCCATTATTTCATCCCAGGATTTCTCCCGTTGCAGCTTTCCACACACCAGCTCTGCCATGGCCATTTTCTGCTCCGGGAGGGATAAAAATCCCTGGGATCTCCAGCTGCCCAGGGCGGGACACAGCTGGCTGCATCCAACACCTGCAGGGCAGCAAAGGGAGGACTCCCAGGGAATGATGAATAATGCAGGGATGTCAGCACTGATCAAGGCCTGTTAGGGTTTCGTTTAGCAGAAAACAGGGATCATTCTGTCTGTCATTAAACCCAAAACTCCTTCCCACCCTGTGCTGTTCCATTAAAAATAAAAAGCTCCACGCTCACAGCCAGGATGCTCCTTCTTCCACATCCCAGGATTTCCAGGGACCGCTGTTCAATGCTTTCCATCCCGTCTTAGGGGAGATTTATTTACCAGTATCGAGCTTGCTTTTGTTCTCACTGAAGCCTGATGGATTTACAGAACTTTCAGCCTCATTATTGGTCCAAAAAGCTGAGTCAGCCCCCACCCCACCTGAAATCCAACAGATCTTAGAGACAGGAATCCACCTCAGCACATTCCTCTTCTGCTTCCTCAATCCAAGCTCTTCCAGCACCTGTTTCCCAGGTGAATCTCTGTCCAAAACCCACACCAGACACGGAATGCAGCAGTAACCAACTCCAGAATCCTCATCCACAACTTCCATCTGCATCCAGCCACTCCCTGCATTTCCAGGGCCCTCTGATGCCCAGTTTTGCAGCCAGGCTCGGCCTCTGGAAGCAGGACAATGCCAGGAGGGTTCCCTGAGGGGTCCAGGCTCGGGACTGCATCCCAAGGATATCCTGCACTATCCCGAGGGAGCGCCGGCTGTGCCCTCAGCTATTTTACTGCACTGCTCATAAAAGGCAGGCAGTTTTCTCAGGATACAGTAAACAGGCTCCTTCTGCCAATTATGCAAATCGGATGTAGATTTATCCCAACAGACTCGGCCAGCCCCACCAAGGAAAAGGGAACCGCAGCATCCCGATCGTACCGGCCCCGTCCGGGTGCTCCATGAGGGGATCCCGAGCCAAACCCATGCCCTGCCATGCCTGGAAGGGCTCCCCTCGCTGCCCCCCACCCTGCAAAGCAGAGCCAGGGCGCCTCTTGAACCCCAAATTTCCAACCACCCCCCACGTGGATCACCTTTGGTTCGACTGCCAAGATTTTGGCTGGTTTTCCTCAATCCTTCACGGAGGTGACGTGGAGGGCACCCACGGGCCCACAGACCCTTCCTGCTACGCCCACAGGATCAGAGCATCTACCAACACAGATGGGGAACAAACATTCCTCACACCAAAAGCCCCACTTGAGCCTTAAATCCCGTGGGAGGACATGCTGGATGTGGGAATGATGCAGCACAGCCCTGAGGGGAGGTGGGACCGCAGGTGAGGCCCATCACCTTCAATCCTCAATCCACGCTTCTGCTCCTCCCCGTGGCAAATAACCCCATCTTTGAAGGCTCTGACACCAGCTGGGTGTTAAGCCCCGACTCTGCTGCTCAGTTCTCCTGCAGAACGTGGCTCTGGTTTGGAAATGCATCCCATGGATTCCCTGGCACACGGCGTGTGCTGGGATGGGCGCTGGGATTCGCCTCCTGCAGGAGCTGTTTTAAACCAAACTGCAAAGTCTCAGCAGCAAGCTGAGGATCATGTTGCTAATATGATGCAGTTTAAAAACAGTGGGGTTATTGTTTTTAAAAATACAATAAAATCATCTGATTTTGTTTCTTGGGGTCCACAGCTACCTGGCAAACAGTAGGTTTGATGCAGTTTAAAAACACAGTTTAATATGATGCAGTTTAAAAACAGTGGGGTTATTGTTTTTAAAAATACAATAAAATCATCTGATTTTGTTTCTTGGGGTCCACAGCTACCTGGCAAACAGCAGGTGCCAAAAATTCCCGTGGAAGGCAGCAGGAATTCTTTGCCGTGCTGGTCATTTTCCCACCCTGCACTTCAGAACACCCCCTCCCCTGACACAACAACTCCCTGCTGGAATTCCCTCTGTAAACCCACATCCACACGTATTTTGGAAAATTTGACTTGGGAGATGTTCCGGATGAGCCCTTCAGGGGATGAGCACGGCCCCTGCCAGGGTCACACCTGCAGCAGGCGGGACCTGGCAGCTCCCCCCTCTTCCTGAGCAGGGGAACTCTGCAGAACTCCCTCGAACGTGCTCCAGGGACAGGATTAGGGCTCGGATCAGGACCTGGATGTCCTCACAGAGGGGCTGAGCCCAGCTTTGGAGCCGGCTGCTGACCAGCTCTGCACTCAGGAAGAGGAGGACACACCCTTGGGACAGGAACTTGCTCGTTTAGGGGATCACTTAAGGATTTAGGAACTGATCTTTAGATCCCAGGAAGTTTTCTTAATTGCTGATGAAGGAGTGGCCAAATTGTAGGACTGAGAGAATAATCCATGGACACACAGCAAGAGAAGAAGATCCAACGAGATGTATCCAACAGCTGGGCCGAGACTGAATGCTTGGATAACTGATCCCATCCTCTGCTCCTTCCTCCCAACATTCCTCCCAGCCCTGAATCACCGGGGAGCAGGTTAGGACTGCTCAGGAGTCCACCATCACCACCCATCACAAACACAGACTTAATATTTCTCATCCTATTTCTAATTTCAGTAAGAATCTCTAATTTCAAAGTTATTCCCCCCCCAAAAAATGTCTTTAAAAGGAACAACAGCCAAACCTCCCTAAAATCCAACTCAGACTTAATATTTCTCAAGCTATTCCTAAGAATCTCTAATCTCAGTTATTCCCCCCCACCAAAAAAAATGTCTTTAAAAGGAACAACAGCCAAACCTCCCTAAAATCCAACTCACAAGCACATTTTTCACCTCCTGAGAGAGCCCCAAAGTGCAAAACCCCACGCAGGCATCGCGACGAGGGAGATCACCAATTAAAACATTAGCAGGGAAAAAAAGAAACACCCGCCAAACCCCAAACCTGCTTAAGGTTCCTCTTTAATTAGATTTGTTTACAACAGCAATAGTATCGTTCTGGAGATATTCTGGGAAGCTCCTGCCAGAAGTGATTTACCTTCCTCGGTGGGGAAGGTCAGGCAGGGTGCAGCTTTAGCACTTTCATGGACATCTGCTGATGCATCCGGAACACAAAGGAGGAGGCAGGAAAGGCTGGAGTCAGACAAACCCTCTGAAATATGCTTTTGTCCAAACAGTATCATTATTTTTTGTTGGTGTCCCAAGAACAATCGAGTAAACTTGGCCGGGTGTGTTTCAGTGCTTATTAAAGCGCTCTCCAAATTCTGCTCTTCGCTTATTGCACAACAGGGCTGGGGCTGGGGGTGATGTCAAGCTTTGACACGCTCCGAGAGCCCGGAGAAGCCGACGGTGTGGGAGGAGGGAAGAGGTGCAGCCAGGGCAGACGCTCATCCCGAGGAGCCTCCACTCCATGGGACGCAGGAAAAATCATCCCCATCCCCGCTTGTGTCTGAAGGATTCAAATTAATTACAGCCAAACAAGGCAGGACCTCCAAACGAAGGGGAATGGTCACCGGGAATCGCTCGCGCCTGCTGGATGCCTTTCATTCCTGGATCAAAGTTCCTCAGGAACCCGAAGCAATTAAGGCTCACAAAGCCCGTGTGAATCACTTTTACTGGGATTTCTCCAGGCTCAGCTGAGAGCAGACACACTCCGGTGCTTTGAAGGTGATTTAGTTACCCAGCATAGAGGTGAGAGGTCCCTGTGAACTTCCCATCCCTGGAAGTGTCCAAGGCCAGGCTGGACAGGGTTTGGAGCCACCTGGGATAGTGGGAGGTGTCCCTGTCCATGGAGTGGGATGGATTTTCCAACCATGTCCCTTCCAACCCAAACCATTCTGTGATTCCATGGTGGCTGAAAGTTCTACAGGATGCCTCCAAAAGTCTGAAGTTTATGTGGAAACCCATGAAAACCCAGGATATACCTGCACTACAGGCTCCTGCCCTGACAGCATCCAGGGAAGGTGGATTCCTCCTCCTTTCTTTCCCATGGTTTGACCCCTTCCTTAACCCCATCTGCACAGCTAATTACCACACTGGGTTTGTTTGTTTTTTTAAAGTTTGACAATCCTCAAGGCTCTGAAAAGAGCTTCACTAGTGAATGTATCACAAATCCCAGGATCCCTGAGGTTGGAAAAGCCCTCCCAGACCATCGTGTCCAAGCTGTGCCCAATGCCCACCTTGTCCCTGGCCCAGAGCTCTGAGTGCCACCTCCAGCAATTCCTTGGACAGCTCCAGGGATGGGCACTCCAAACCTCCCTGGGCAGTTCCAGTGCCTGAGCACCCTTTCCATGGGGAAATTCCTGCTGATGTCCAGCCTGAGCCTGCCCTGGCCCAGCCTGAGGCCGTTCCCTCTCCTCCTGTCCCTGTTCCCTGCGAGCAGAGCCCGACCCCCCCGGCTGCCCCCTCCTGTCAGGGACTTGTGCAGAGCCACAAGGGCCCCCTGAGCTCCTCTGCTCCAGCCTGAGCCCCTTTCCCAGCTCCCTCAGGAATTCCCCGGCCCCTTCCCAGCTCCGTTCCCTGCCCTGGACTCCTCCAGCCTCTCAATGCCCTTCTTGTCATGAGGGGAAAATCAAGAAATGGGAGAAAAAGTGAGGGGAGAAAAACACGAGGGAACTTTGAGCAGGGCTCTGCTCCCTTCTGGATGCTCTGGGATGCACGTTGGGCATCACAGCAGTTCCAGAACAGGAGATGATCCCTGCCAGCCTCTGCTGCTGCCCAAAGCTCCCACTCTGGCAGCTCCAACAGTGCTGGAAAACCTGAGTGGAGCATCCCACCCTTCCACCAGGGCAGAGATACAGGAAAGCCCCAGGCAGCTCGGGGAAAAGGGTTAAAACGAGCTCTGTAAACACACTCGGTGCTCCTGGGTGGTCTTCCAGGAAATCCAGCGTCCCTTGGAAGCAGCTGGATGAGCTCCTGTGGGGCGCTGGCTCCCCAGTGCTGCAGCACCATTCATCCAGGTAATTCTGGGATACACCCGGGCTCCACACCTGGGATGTGCTCAGGAGAGACACATTCCCACAAAAACCACACAACCCCACTACTCTGGGGTGCTCCGGGCCCAACACCAGCTCCCACTCCCAGAACAAATTCCCTCATTCCCATCAACGCCGATCGCCACCATTTCATCTCTCCCCTGTTAAAGAGAAGTGCAAGGAAACCATTCCAGTTTTCGTGGAGTCCCTTCCTACGTGCTGCGTGTGGAGTGCCTGGAATTCTGCGTCCCAGCTGCTCCCTGAGCCAATTCCTGTCGACTCTCTGACCCTCCTTGGCAGCCCAAAAAGCCAATCCAGGCATTCGGGTCAAAGAGAAGACACAGAGATTTTTTTTTGTGTCTCTTGTTGTGTTCTATTTTTCAGTAAAATACCAGCAAAGCGCTGACAAGCCCACTTTAAACTGAGAACAAAAACATGTTGCTGGCTCACCAGATATTAACCCCAAAATTCTGTATATAAACAGCCCTACAACCCTGCTGGGCTCAGAGCCGCAGTGAGAACGCGGGAACAGGGATTATTTTGGAATTACACCACTCAGCGAAAGCAGAACCCGGCCCCAAACCCTTCCATCCAGCTGCTGGTGCCATGTGTACATATTTGCGAGGAAGTAAACAACGAATTTTTGGACAAAAATTAGAATAACAGCTTGAAGTGAGGCTTTTGGCATCCTTTCCTTCAGCAAACCCACAAACCCGTGGTTAAAAATGACCCGTGGAAAACGGGGCAGGACTAGGAAAAGGTAATAAAAGCTTTTTTAAGTCAAGCTGTCGCAGTATTAAGAATTAAGAGCTCTGGCCACCACAGATGTCCATGGATTCTGCAGTAGAGAGGGGACTGCAGGAGCACCTGGAGATGTGCAGCCAGGCTGTGGGGGTCACATCCCTGCTCTGTCCCTCCATCCCTGTCCTTGTGCTCCAGCAGAACCAGAGCCAGACCTCAGCTGATCCAATTTCATCAGGAATTAATTTGGCTCTTCAGTACAGGTGCTGCTGCTGCCTGAGCTCGTTGTGTCCCCAGCTAAGCCAAAAATAGTGTTCCTGACCCAATTAAATTGCCATCCAGCATGACAAAAGGTGAGGGAGCAACCTGAGCAACCTCAATTAACAGGAATTAATTTGAAGCACAGCCCTCCTTGCCCACTGCTGAGCCACCTACGGGAGGAATAAATGCCACATGCAAAAAAGGTTCTTCAGCCAGCTTGTTGCTCCTAGGTGTTTCAGTGGCTCAGATTTACATAAATCATCATCTCCGGGGTTTGATCTCCTGTTCCCCGCTCCCCATCCACTTCCTTTTGATGTCACTGGGAATTTTCCCTGCATGGGATTGCAAGTCCAGGACCTCTTCCTGCGAGGCACAGCTCCCCCAGACACAGGAGCTGCTCCCTGGGGCCACCCCGGCCCCACACCACACAGGAAGCACAACCAAGCCTGGAAATGTCTAAAAAGTCTGAGCAGAGAACTGAAATCCTGCTCGGAGAGAAGAAAACAGCAACAAACCCTCTCAGCCTAAATCATTTCACTGCCTGGATCTGACATTTTATCTCCTAACTTCCCTCATCAGATACCAAATAATCCCCCGGCCGTTTGTTTTTAATAACAGATATTGTGGTGATTAATTCTCCTGTGTTGCCTACGGAAAACTCCCAGTGCTTTGATAACTCCAGGCAGCATTAAACTCCTGGATGCCTCCAACACCCCCTCCCCACCTCCACAAACCCTGCTTGGAAGGAAAAGCTGGGGGAGAGCGTCCGGGCGAGGGCTGTGCACGAAGCAGAGACAAATAAAGGCTGCAGAGCAGGAAGCTGGAGGCTCCTGCACACTCCAGCCCACACCAGCCCGCCCTACACCCACTCCTCTGGGGCAGGGGCTCGAGCCAAGAGCCCTCCCCAGCACGCAGGGAGGGATGTGGGATGCACACAGATCCACTCCCTCATCCATGCCGGCAGCACCATCCCTGTGGACTGGCTTTATGCATTGACTGGCTGAAATCTGATTGCTGTGCCATCGAAAAGCTGCCACGCAACAATAACAGTTCTAATAAAAAAGACTACAATGCCCTCCAAAGTGATTGTAGTATCCACGAATGAAAATGATTGTTGTAGCCACGAATCCAACAGATCTGACAAGAAACTTATGCAGGACAAGGTACGAGGAGGGCAGGGATGGATGGGACACCGGGAAGGAATCCCTGCGAGGGTGGGCAGGCCCTGGCACAGGTTCCTGGAGAAGCTGTGGCTGCCCCTGGATCCCTGGGAGTGTCCAAAGCCAGGCTGGACAGGTTCAAATCCCTCCTATCCCTCTGTGCCAGGCTCCTGCTGGTTGTGCACCTGCTTAAAGTAAAATGTTGGCGCCTGTGGGTGTAAAAGGGGGGAAAATGCACGAAAAGGGCTTTAAAAAACCAGCTTGCTTCTGACAAATCTGCAGTAACTTGGGGTTAACTTCTAACTCCTTGGAGAATTCCCTTTTTTTCTTGCACTCTTTGGGGGATTTGCTGGGATCCCCACCCAGCTCATGCTGGCACCCATGGAAGTGGGTGCTGGCTGCTTGGGATCTCTGGGAGCAGCAATCCACGGCACGTGCCCCCCAGAACAGCACCGCCCTCAGAACAGAGGTGAGCAGGAACTCCTGCTTTCCCCAGGGAGGTGTTGGTGCATGCCCCGGGCAGGGACCCCGGGATCCGGCGCTTCCCAGCCGGCCGCGGCGCCGGGGCGAAGCCGCCGCTGTTCCTTCTCGTGGTATGAGGTCACACCAGATAATTCTTGGAAGCAGCCAGAGGAATATTGATGGGAAACATCTGGCAAACGACGCAGAGTTACCTCAGCTCCCCCAGCCCCGGCAGCGCTCCGTGGACGCGCTTCCCCCCGGAGGAGCTCGGCCCCTCCCTGCTGCGCTCCTGTCAGACCCCATCTGTCCCTCCAGAGGGGCCATCTCCTTGTCCTTGTCCTTCCCAACACCCCTCCGGGCCAAGGGGCACCAGGAGCCACGAGGCAGCTCCGGATTTCAGTCCCCTCCTGCACTCTGGGAGCAGGGAATGCTGCACCACGTCCCTCTTCCCAAAGGGTGAGCTCCCAGGGGAGCCAGCCCTGCCCACTTCCACTCCAGGCAGCCAGTTCTCATGGAATCACGTTATGGAATCCCAGAACTGTCCAGGTTGGAAGAGGCATCGAGGATTATCCAGTCCCACGGGCAGGGACACCTTCCACTATCCCAGGGTGCTGGAATGCAGGATATGGATGCGACCTCTCAGCGTTACGGCAAAATGTTCCCAATTTGTCATTCCCCGTGACACGGAGCTTCCTGCAGCCACCCCTCACACACACACAGCAGGAATCTCAGCATCTCCACAGGAAAATACACTTCGTTTGATTTCCTACAGCTTTTTTTCTGGAATATAAAAGGATAACAAACACCTTCCTTCATCCTTCCTTGGATGCACTGGAGCCTCCACTGCAAACTGGGCGATCCCTGGAGTAGAAAAGCCTTGGTGATGTCTCAGTCACTTTGTGCCCCTCAGACTGAGGATTTTTACCTGCAGGAACCCAACGCCCCACCTACAGACCATTCCATGCCCTTTCAATCCAACGGCTTTCAGGGAAAACAGAAAACATTTCCAGCATTAATTCAATAAAGGCCCCAAAGCAGATTACGGTGTCTTTTATAATTCTAACGTCTTCCTTGCCACATCCTTGGTTTAAGCATCTGCTTAAACCCCCACAGCCCTGGCACTCGGGGAGCTCTCAGGAGCTCCAGCATAGATGATGGAGAATTTCATGGAATCACAAATCCCTGAGGTTGGAAAAGCCCTCCCAGACCATCGAGTCCCAGCTGTGCCCGATGCCCACCTTGTCCCCAGCCCAGAGCTCTGAGTGCCACCTCCAGGAATTCCTTGGGCACCTCTCGGGATGGGCACTCCAAACCTCCCTGGGCAGTTCCAGTGCCTGAGCACCCTTTCCATGGGGAAATTCCTGCTGATGCCCCCCCTGAGCCTGCCCTGGCCCAGCCCGAGGCCGTTCCCTCTCCGCCTGTCCCTGTTCCCTGCGAGCAGAGCCCGACCCCCCCGGCTGCCCCCTCCTGTCAGGGACTTGTGCAGAGCCACAAGGGCCCCCTGAGCTCCTTTGCTCCAGGCTGAGCCCCTTTCCCAGCTCCCTCAGGAATTCTCCCTATGCTTCACTCTCCAAACCCTTCATTTTCCTGGCCAGGTGCAACACGGACGATGCTGAAGCTCGGCATAAACAACGCAGACACTGATCACAACAAGAAGGATGGGGATTCCCTATGGATCCGGGCTCTTCTCCTGGCCTCTGGTCCCTCCTCTGGTCCCTCTGGCCCGCTCCTTGTCCCTCTGGTGGCACAGACCCTTGTGGCCAACACGGGGGGATGAGCCCATCCAGCACCCCCTGCAGAACTGCCACGGCCACACCTCGCACAGCCCCGAGCTCCCGTTTCTCCCAGTGCCACAGGGAGCCAGTCCTGCTGTAAACAACTCCATCAGCGCCTCCAGAGGGAGAGGAACACCCTCCCTGTGCCCGGGGTGGGCAGCTCGCACCGGCAATTAGAGCCCAGCTGGAAGGGCTCAGCTCTCAACGTGATCGGATGCTTGGAAAATCCGGTTGTTCATTTACTACTTCAAGAGGAGCTGAGCTCGTTTGAAAATCTAGTCCTGACTAGCCACTGAGCCTCTGCACAAAACTGGTCCTTAATCTCGCCACATCTCGGTTTCCTCACCTTTAATTAAAAGGTATTTAATATATAAACCTCCTCCACCGAGACTCTGTCAAGTAAACTCCATCGGTTTTCCCATCCTGGGAAGGATTGTGCAAGTTTTCCCTCACTGACAGACACAAAGGAATCGCTCAAAAATTGTGGGATCCCCCCAAAAAGCCAAGGGGGACATCCCCAGTGGAAGACAGATCCTTGTATCTAAGGTTTTCTTCTTTCATGGTCATGGGTACTGCAGGCAACAGGGTAAGAGCCTCCTCATCCTTGTTCCCGCAGTATTCCCCGAATTCCTCCCCGTGGCTGACAGACAGAGAGCAGGAGAAGGAGCAGACACCACAGCCAGTCCCACCAGGTGCCCTGACCCCCAGAGCAGAGCTGCAGGGAGGAGAAATCCTGGCTCAGGCAGGAGAGCACCCCCCAGCCAGGGCAACAGATGGATTAGGGCACTAATGAAACAAGCCTCCAATTAATCCCGGGGGGAAATGCATCCCGGGCACAAAATCCCTGCACGTTCTGGCACAGACGGAAATCTCTTCCCAAGAGGAGCTGGGCACGGAAAAGCAGGGCTGGGGGAGGGACTGGGGAGACTGGTTAGCCCTGCGCCAGCACTCCCGGCCTTTCCCTTTCTCAGGCACGAAAATCCCTCTGGAATGGAACTCCCAGCAGGAGAAACAACCACCTGCCAGGAGCACACGGCCCGGGAGCCTCCCGGCGCGGGGAGCTGACCTGAGGGGAGCTCTGCACTGGTGTGGGGGAGCTGGGCCCCGCTGTCCAGCACTGACCACATCCCCTGGCCGCAGCCCAGCTTTGGAATCACTTTCCCTCTCCACGGGGCTGCTGTTGCAACACTCCCCAGCTGGGTGTTCTCCTTCAGTACAGCCTTTTCCCACCCGGAGCGCCATCCCAGCGCTCTCGGTGCCCATCCTCGGGACTGGGAGCTTCTCCTGCTTCCTCCTCACACCCAGGTGGTTCCCAGCACCAGGAATAATAACAGCACGGATCAATGCAGGAGCTGCAGTGACTGAGCCAACCATCACCAACTAAACACCCAGAGGATGAGACCACCACTCCCAGATTTATCAGGGAGTGATGTGCTGGGATGGATGCAGCTCCATGAATTCCCATCAAACCACGATCCGTCCCAGAAGGGGAAGCCAGATTTTGCCTCAGCAAACGCAGTGGGGACCTCTTTGCACCTCCACACACCACCACCATCTTCAAATTCCCCATCCCAACCCAAATTCCACTTGGCAGTGACTCCAGAAAATAATCCAGGTGAGTGGCAAGTGGGCACGGAGGAGCTTGTGGGGATTACGTGGGTTCTGCCTTCATGTGAATCCCATTATTTATGCAAAAAACACAACTTTAGGCCAAGCACCACAAACATAAATAAATTGATTGATATCCCTGGCTCATCCCAGGCTTTCCCAAATTATGTTGCCTCTCCTTTGAGTCAGGAAAGCAAATCCCTTCCTTTGAGTTTTCCCTGGATCCCTCCCTGACCCACAGCTTGCTCCTGTCACTAACCCGCACTCGTCCCCTTCATCTCCCTGCCTGGGATTATCTCCATGGCATTGGGAAGCCCACAGGAACACCGAGGTCTGGTTTGCCATTCCCAGCAGGTCTCGTCCCCCACGGAAGGTGCAGGATGGGGCTCCCCCCAAGCCACACACCCAAACCCCAACTCTGCGTCCCACTCTGCTCCTCTGTCCCTTCCTCCCGGGCTGTTGGTGCCCCAAATCCCTTCTCCAAAGCATCACCCACTCAAGGGTTTGGAAACATTCCTGCCATCCCATGGAGCAGGGCTGGCACTCCACACCCTCACTGGGTGGAGACAAGCTGGAGGGGGAGTCCTGGAGATAAAATTCCTTGTGGCACCACACAGATCTCAGCTGATGGGGGACACCACACCCAGCCGCCGGGGTTCCATCCAGCCAGGGATTCCCTTGCACGAAGGATGCACCGGCATCTCCCTTTGCAAACCAGATCCTGCCACACATAAAACAGCATTTGCACTGCTCTAACTTCCCATAAAGTCGCTTCAGTTCTCACCTGCTCTGAAAGGAGCGATTACTGCCACTGCTCCAGGGTGAATATTCCTATTAAAAGTGAGGAAATGACACGAGGCTCCTCCTCAGATGTTACAAGTGGTGACAGAGCCACCATCGAGTCACAGCCTGTCCTGTCCTGAGTGCAAAGGCAGAGGAAAACATGAACCTACAGTTCCAGTTTACAGGAGGAACGGGGCAGTTTCCAAAACCCAGTAAATCAGCAGGGTGCTTTTACTGACCCTTCCTAACATCTTCTTAGGATGATTTGGGATGCTTGGCGGGGATGGGGTTTCCACACAGCTCTCCCTTCCCAGCAGCACAGCCAGCTGCACCTCCCAGTCCTTGGGGTGTCCAGAGGGTCATCCCACGAGCTGGGGACAGGCCGATGCGGCCGGAGAAGCGGCCTGTGCTGCCAACTCCCTGGCATTTCATCCCTGCCACAGAAAAATGCACGGGGACCACAGCATCAATGCTGCTTTTGTGATCTCCTCAGCTGACTTCATTCCTAACATACATCCAAATGGAAGAAGTTCAATTCCATGGCAAACCCATGACATTTTCCATCTGAAGAACGCCGAGGAGAAGCGTGCTCGCTGGGATGAATTAGGTCCTGCCGCTGCCAAGCGTGTATCTTCAGGAAACTCAGAGTTATCCTGCCAAAGGGTGGGGGGAGAACAGATCCCCTTCCTGTCTATAAACATTTTTCTGCTGCTCTGCTCCCTCAGCAGAGCTCTTCCAGATTTCTGTCGGAGCAAAGGAGCGCCGGGGCTGCCTCTGACGCAAGCCTGGAGCGGCTCCAGCGACATCGAACACCAGAGCCAGGGCAGAACCGGGCATAACCCACACTCGCCATGTCCTAGAACTCCTCTCCTCCCAAAAACTTCACCCAAATCCCCGTGGCCGTGTCTGTCCCACAGCCCTCCCGTGGGGCTGGGTCGTGGGGAGGTAACTCCGCACCATCCCACATCCCTGAGGATGCTCCCGGACGCTCCCCGGTCCCTCATCCGGGGCCGGACGTGCAAAATCCGAGCAGCAGGTGGTTGGGGATCTGCAAATAGGAAGTCTTAATCAGCCTCCTGCTTTTCTGGAGCCTGCACAGCCCCTTGTGCAGCGCAAGGGAGAGGAGCCCGGCACGACCCCAAACCTCCTCCCCAAAGGGGAGACTCCGGGTCAGATGTTCGGGAAGCGAGCGGGGGCAAACCCTGGGTTCGTACCTTCAATCTGCTCACCAGATGTGCACTTCAAAAAGCCTCCAAGCCCAAGTCAGCTGGAGGAAAGAGCCTTTAAAGTCCTGTGCTGTGTGACCTACATCCCTCACGCTTCACTCCTCCAGCAGAACTCTTCCTTTTTTCACTTGACCTCCGATTGTTTCCCGTTTTATCCCAAAGGCTTGAAAGCCGTAAGAAAGTGCATCGCCAGCGATTTAAGAGCAAGGAAGAGGGAGATGTGCAGCTCACATGGAAAACCTTGATGTGTGTTATACCCTCGAGGTTCCAGCATTTCCCAGGCAGCATTTCCCATCTCGAAATCCCTAAAACCTGAGCTGGGCAGGCGGGGAGGGCGCAGCCGGAGCCGAACAAAGGCGGGAGCGCTCTGGAGGCGCTCGGCTGGAATTTTCTCCCCAGGTACTCTGAGCTGCATTCAGAGGCAGGAACATTAATGTCTAGTCCATTCTTCCAGCACGTTGGCTTGACCTCCTTGGATCAGTAGAGCTGAGCAGCCTTTGGCTCTGCCCTCCCTGTCACCCCCAGCGCGCTCGGCTGCCGCAGGATTCCCGAGTGTGCCCGTCCTGCATCGGCTGCTGCAGTGGAATCAGGGAATATCCAGAGCTGCAAGGGACCCACAGGATCATTGATCCAGCTCCTGGCCCTGCACAGGCACCCCAGCAACCCCACCCTGGGCATCCCTGAGTGTTGTCCCAATGCTCCCGGAGCTCTGGCAGCCTCGGGGCCGTGCCCATTCCCTGGGGAGCCTGGGCAGTGCCAGCGCCCTGGGGGGGAAGGACCTTTCCCTGGTCTCCAACCTAAACCCCTTCTAGCACAGCTCCGGCCCTTCCCTGGGTCCTGTCCCTGCCACAGAGAGCAGAGCTCGGAGCTGCCCCGGTGCTGCCCCTCAGGAGGGCAGGTGAGCCAGGGACAATCCCTGTGCCACCAACGCCACCCGCACCCGCCCGGCCCTTCCACACGCGCCGCAGGAAGCTCTCAGCGCTCCGAGCGAGCTTCCCGAGCCGAGCCTGGAAAAAACATGGCACAGTGCCAGGCAGCTCGTCCAAAACAATCTTAAAACTCCGCAGCCTGGCGCCGGTGCCAGGAGAGGATATGGATGTGCCACTGACCCAGTGACACAGTGACTGCGGGCACGGCTGGCACGAGGCGGCACCGACAGGGACACCGCGGCGCTGCCAGGCTGGGCCAGGGGCTCCTGCAGGTAAAACCAAAGCAGGAATCAAGAGAAGCTGTGCTGGCAGATGCTCCTGCACTCTGGGAGAGGGAATCCAACAGTGGAAAGGAAAACGGAAGGAGAAACGTAAAGAAAACAGGGAAAAAATGTTTCTGTCCACTGGAGCCATAGCCCATCTATTTTTAATATTTAAGAGGAAATGTGTTTGCTGGCTCATTTGCAGCAAAGCTTTTCATCCTCTGCAGCAGAGTAAACCCCCAGCCACAGCTCGGGAGAAGCAGCACCACCAAGCCCCAAAAGCTGCACCTGGAGCTGGGCCAAAGGGGAAAAAATACAAATAAGGTTTTAGCAAAGCCCTCCCTGTTTGCATTCTCTGTGAAATACCATCAAAGCCAGCAGCAGGGCAGTGCTCTCCTCCTGCTCAGGAACAGCTCAGGGTCTGAGTTCAGCCTTGGAGCTGGGAGATCAGGGACAACCCCAGCGCCAAACCCACTGCGAGTCCCTGAGCCTCCAGTCTCCCAACACACGGCAAATGCCCTGGGCTGGGTTCATGTCCTTCCACACCCCCCCAGAATCTGCAGCACAAGGACACAGCGGCCTGGAGCTCCAGTTCCCTGTGGGATCCGATGGGGATGCTGGGCACGGGTCCCAGCTGCCATCCCACCCTGGGTTACCGCGTGGCACTCCTCCCCCAGCGCTGCCGAGCATCCTGTGCAGGACTGGCAGCCAGGCTGGGGCCCGTGGCCCTTCTCAGGCTCAGACAATGCCACTTCCCTTTATTTGCTGACATAATCCCTAAAATAGGAAACTTGTTCATAACAAAAACAGACACACCCACACCCACACTGACAAAACACAGTCTCCACAGTGATATCAACACCAACCTGCTTTCTCCCGTTTTCTTACAGAGTTTATTCACAGTGATAAATGCTTTGTGCCTTGGATTTTTTTTTTTCTTGCATTTTAGGATGACAAATTCCAGGAACAAAACTTACAGACAGAGGTTTTTCACTGCCAACCCTCTAAACTGACCAAGGTTTATTTCAGTTTCTCCGAAACAATTCAAAAGCAAACATTCTAGGGAATGGGGCTTGTACTTCCGAGGGGTTACTTCTGTATTAACAAAATCACAATTTCCCCATTTGCCAAAAATCAGCTGGATGGAAATGGAGCGAAGCCCTTGCCAAGATGACGAGGTGAAGAATCACAGGACCGCTGAGGCTGGAAAACACCTCTGAGATGGCCGAGCCCAGGCACTGACTGTGGTCACCACTAACCCATGTCCCCAAGCGCCACATCCACGCACCTCTGCAACACTGCCAGGGATGGGGACTCCACCAGTGC
The DNA here is from genome assembly GCA_013389985.1 of Dryoscopus gambensis. Taxonomy (NCBI): domain Eukaryota; kingdom Metazoa; phylum Chordata; class Aves; order Passeriformes; family Malaconotidae; genus Dryoscopus; species Dryoscopus gambensis. Next base: position 8,949 of record WEIT01036307.1, on the reverse strand, counting down.
CCTGGCAGCCCGTTCCAGTGCCTGTGAGGACACAGAGCAGATCCTCCAGGAGAGGAGGGAGACCCGAGGAGCTCCAACAAGCCACGGTGCTGACGTGGCAGAGGGAGCCGAGCACGTCCCAGCTCTGACCCTGCGGCCAAGGGCATCCCTGTGCTTCCTCAGGTATTTAGGAAGGAAGGGATGGATAAAAACACAATGCAGACACCTCAACAGCAGTGGTGCGATGGGTGCAGGGCGTGCTGGCAACACCCCAGGGGTGACAGCCAGGTTTTAATGAGGCACTTCCACCTGGCCGAAGCCAGTACAGATTCCCACCGGGAAGGGTTTGACAGACAACACCAAACACTGCTCCCATGTCATAAATCCCTCCTGGAAACCACAGCGGAGGCGTGGAAGGTGTGGAAACCAGCGGTTTCACCTCATATTATAGCCAGAGCTGGCATCTCATCCCAAACCTGGATAAAAAGGGAGCAGCACCAGCACAAACAAGCACCAACACATGCTCGGTGCCCTCAAAATCCTGGAAATCCCGGCCACGTTTCAGCCGGAGCCCCTGCTCCCTCTGCCCACTCCTCCTCCGCTCTCTGGGAGGATTCAGAGCCTGTTCCCATAGGAACCAGCAGCGAGGCACCAGCACACACTGGCACAGGGACGGCGAGGAGCCCACGGACACCGGGATGCGCCGAGCTCCTCCTGGAAGCCCTTGGGCGGAACGAGCTCTCCTCGGACACACAGACAGACACTCACCGTCCCTCAGCACACAGCCACAACAAAAGCGCCCGTTTCGAGGGGAATTTTTTTCTAATGAAAGAGCCCTTTCAAACTCCAGAAGGTACGAGGAAGTAAACACGCTCGTGGGCGTAAGAAAATAAAGCCTTTTCATTTAGGCAGCACTCAACGCAGGCTCTAAAGCAACGAGAAGATCCAGGCGCGCTCCTCGCGCGCCGAGGCCGGGGTGCCTCCGATCCAAGCACAAAACCTGCACCCCTCAGGTTCCCCCTCAGAACACCCTCCCTGCTCTCCACCGGGAGCTCTTCCCAAGCCACCAGAGCTGCTGCAGCTCCGCGCTGACCTTAAGGAAACCTGAAGGAAAATTTAGGGGGGAAAATTCGCGTTGGGCCTTCTCGCTCAGCCGCATTTTCTCCAGCGGCCTCTTCCCCACACCAGCTGCAGAGGCCAGGGCTGTGCCTCCCGGTCCTGCCAGCTCCAGAGGGGGTGCAGGACCACAGCTGCAGCAGAATTTGGCCCATCCCATGGGAAAACCTTTGGCTGTCCCTCTGCCCCGCCCTCAGACAAGGGGAAGCCAAACCCCGCAGCCTCATTGCTCCGGGACTCTGAGGCAGAAGAGGAACGGCAATGAAGGTTCCCTCACCTTAGAGCTAATTAAGGGATAATTAATAATTCTGTCCCACAGCTATTGGAGGACGTGGCCAAGCCATTCCACATGCCCTGGAGCACCCCCTGGGAGCCCAGTTTACCTGGAGCTGGGAGCGCTGGGCATTTTAATGAGCCCTGTGAGCGAGGTAATTAAGTCACTCACTAATCACCACTCCAGACAACAAGGGGGACTTTTCACTGCATCAACCTCTAAACAGCAACAGATTTCCACCGAAAAGTGACTTCGTTCATCAGCTGAAATCCCTCCCACAGCACAGCTTCCCACTGAGGGCCTCATCCATCAGCTGGCAGGGGGCTCCTGGCACCACAACTCCTCCTGTCCAGAGATAACTGGGAGAGAGAGGATCCCAAAAGTGACAGGGATGATGCCGAAGCCCTGCAGCATCTTGGCCACTGCATCTGTCACCCACTGAGCCCCGGGGAGGTGGTGGGAGGCTGGCACAGGAGGTGCTCCCACCTTGCAGCTCTCACAGGGCACAGAGGAAGAGCAACCCTAAAAATTCTTCCTCAAGCTCCAGCTGCCTGTGATAACCACACAAAGGAAAGGAGGGAAAGCTGAGGCTGGCGCACACCTTCTTCCCAAGGTGAGCATCTGCTGCTCATCCTGAGGTCTTCTGAAGTGCCCACAAGGATCACAAAGCCAAGGAGATCGAATTCCTCTCTTCCCTCATCCCACGGAGGGGAAATTTTCCTCCAGACCAGAAGGGTTTGTGATTTTCTTTCACTTTTATTTTCCCAGCCTGCTGCTGCAAATCTCCCAACTGGTTTTGAATCAAGAGTTTATCCAGCAACCACCCCGGGCCAGGAGCCAAACTCACATCCCCTGGAGCCCCCAGCGTGGGCCAGCCCCACGAGAAATCCCTTCAAAAAGGGGTTTTCCAGATGTCCAATGGGAAATCCAACCGAGCTGCCCACACGTCTGCCCTGAGCGTGAGGAATCCCAGGCTCCCCTTCCTCCGAACGCTCCAAAAGCACAGCCGAGCTCTGGGGCTCGTGTCCCTGCAGCCACATCAAAGCCCCTCAGAGCCTCATCCTCTCACCATCTCAAAGGACACCCAAAAACCCAGCCAGGCAAAACCCTCGGGAGGAACACGGGGATTCGCGAAACTCGTTCCGAGTCCCTAAAGCTCCAAGTGGTTTCAATTTCTTCAAGTCACTAGAGATCTCCTTTCTTTACAACACTTCCTTACAGCAGCTCGTGCCTCAGCCAGGATTCAGGGCCTCTTCACAGAACCACCCCCAGCTCTGATGCGTTTTCCACTGCCTGAACAACCCCAGAACCAGGGATCTCTGCGGCAGCCGGGATGCAGGAGGAGCCCGAACCCAAGCCCAGGTTGCAGAGTTTAAACCCAGAGCCTGCCTGGCTCACTTTGGGCTCATGTTATCCCTGCTCTTTGCTAGCATGTTTGGATGTGCAATCCACGTAATTATCACAGATAATATCCCTCGTCCATGACAAACATACAGAAATTAACATTCCTGAGCTGGCTGTTAATGGCTCCACGAAAACCCATTATTTTCTGGAAGGACTACACCTACCTTTACAGCAGTTAATTTTGCACTCTATTTACTTTTCAGCCCCAGATTCCTACATCTTTCATGAAGATGGATCTGTCCATTGCAGTATTTTCTAATTTTGAGGAGAACCAGGGAAGCTTCAGCTGGTTTTATCTTTCCAGCTGAGATTTGTTGCCCAGAGCAGCTGTGGCTGTCCCTGGATCCCTGGAAGTGTCCAAGGCCAGCCCGGAAAGGGCTTGGAGCAATTTGGGATAGTGGAAGGTGTCCCGGCCCACAGCAGAGGGTTGGAACAAGATCATCTTTAATGTCCCTTCCAACAAACCATTCTGTAATTCCATAATTTATCAACATTTTAACGCCCCAGACTTCTTAAAAGCTCTCAGGTGTAACTGAGGTCAGGGTACCACAACATTAATTTCCCAAATCAGACACCCAGAGCCTGGATTTCCAGCCTGCCCCAGCAGCACCCCCAGCTCTGGGGACAAGAATCTGTCGAGGCAAGCCCAGAGCTGAAGCTGTAATTTCGCAGAAGGAAGAAGCGCCTGTGAAACGCCTTCCCTGAATGCAGGCAGGTATTTATTGTTATCCCAGCACAAAAAATGCAAAAATTATCTGTTCAGACATGTGGCCTGACTTGGAAGCACCGGCAGGGTTATGCTGCAAGCCTGGAAAAGTGGTTCAGGAGAAACATTATCCCGCTGGTATCATTATCTTCTTTGATTATTTATTTTAATACTTCTTTCCACCCGCCCCCCCCCC